>CM030367.1:139507273-139772273 GCA_017893485.1 Hemerocallis citrina
AGAAGGAGGTTTCGGATTTTTTGGCATCTGATGAGGAGGATGATGATGATGATGATGATGATTTTGTTGAGAAGAGTATTGTTGTGATGAAGAATATTAAGAAGAATGTGAAGAAGACAATGAGGTCAAAGGGGAGGAGGAAGAAGAGATCGGTTGAGGATTCGGAGTATTCGGATTCTGACTATGTGGTTTCTGATGATGATTTTGTTGAGAAGAGTATTGTTGTGGTGAGTAATAACAAGACAGTGAAGAAGACGTCGGGATCTAAGGGAAGGAGAAATAAGAAGTCGGTTGAGGTTTTGGAGCCTTCCGATTCTGATTATGTGATTTGGGATGATGATGATGCTGATTTTGATGCCAGTGATCAAATTGTGTTAGATAAAAGGCAAAAGAAGAACAAGAAGGAAAATAATGTGGTAGTATCTTCTAATAGAAGGAAGAGGAGAAAGTCAGTTGTTGATTCAGAGTCATCCGATTCTGATTACTTGATGTCCAATGAGGATGAGCAAGAGGAGGAGGAGGAAGATGACTTTATAGTTAAGGATAAATTTGTGATGGATAAACAACACAAAAAGACTAGTAACACAAGAAAGAAGAGATCAGAACCTAAGACAAGAAGGAAAAGATCGAACTCATTAGTGGATTCTGACTTAGAGTTCTTAGATTTTGACAAAGATATCTCAGAGGAAGAGGTTAAGGATCGGAGAGTAGGTTGGAATTTTGATTGGCCGAAACCGAAAAGGCGAGTGATGAAAAAGAAGGAAGAAGAAAAGGGTAAGGAGAAAAAAGTTGATTCGGGGAAGCAAGTTTGTGGGATATGTTTATCGGAGGAGCAGAATGGGATTGTTCGAGGTTTGCTCGATTGCTGCTCTCATTATTTCTGTTTTGCATGTATAATGGAGTGGTCGAAAGTGGAGTCTCGCTGTCCTGTTTGCAAGAGGAGGTTTGTCACCATCACCAAGTCAGGGAAATTGAATCCAGCGTCTGGAATCAGAAATACAGTTATAAGGGTACAAATGAAAGACCAGGTATACTTGTTTTATCTTTTTATCATCCTTTTGTGTAAATTTTTTTACTCAGCATATAGTATTATGTAACTGTTTACTGAGGCATTCTCCCTTCTATGTTGGTTGCTTCAATATTTCCATTTGAATGGCATGCTATGTTTTAAATGTCAAAGGGAAGGGTTAAATATTAGTGCATCTTTAATGCTATTTGGATCGCTAAAAAGTGGTTTAGGAAACACAAATTTAAATTTCTATGTAGATTTGCGTTCCATGTTTAATGTAAGTTATAATTGCTTGTTAGTGAAACCAAGTACATTCTTACATCTTTCAAAAAACAGACGGGCTGAAAAAAATGATAGAATTACCATTTGTTTAAGAAATAGTGATTAAGGTTATATTGCTTAATTAGTGTGTCATCTTGCATTGTTACATGCGAGTCCTAAAAGGGATACTTTTCTCTTTCAATTCATTCATTTAATAAATTGAAGACTTCTGGCTTCAAATCAAATGTTGATGCAAAATTCTAGCTATTAGCTGGTTGTACACTTCCATGGTGTGATGAAATTAAACAATCTCATCTACCAAATGATAGAATTACCATTTGTTTAAGAAATAGTGATTAAGGTTATATTACTTAATTAGTGTGTCATCTTGCATTGTTACATGCGAGTCCTAAAAGGGATACTTTTCTCTTTCAATTCATTCATTTAATAAATTGAAGACTTCTGGCTTCAAATCAAATGTTGATGCAAAATTCTAGCTATTAGCTGGTTGTACACTTCCGTGGTGTGATGAAATTAAACAATCTCATCTACCAAAGCTTTCCCCATCAAAGTGGTGTTGGATATGGAGCACAAAACTTCACTAAAGAGATTATAAAACATTTTGACATGCTTTCGTCACCCTGGCGTCAATCCTTTCTGATTTAGTGCCATATTTCCGGTAGAGAAAACTATGGACCAAGAAAGGACTTTCCACAATGCTGAATGATAAGTTAGCATCCTCCGAATTGTGTTACGTCTTCTAGCGTAAGGAAAGATGTTAGATTTGCTATATGAAATTAACATTTAGCAATAAGGCATAGACAAAGCTTAAATCTGCCAAAATGCATCCCTTATTATTCCACTTCTAATATTGATCTGTATGTTTACACCCTTTTTGTCATTTTTAAATTCAAGCATTGGAATGCGGTAATAAGATACCTTGGTCTTGGGGTAAGTTAATTGTTAATTTATCTAAGCATTGTACTAGAATTCAGTTGTTTATTATATATTGAAGTGTCTAAAAGATGGAGTCTTGATATTACTACCCATATCTGCTACTTGGTTTGTGTCGTACTCTCACAATAGTAGATTGCAGCGACTTGGTGAGACATTGAGGTTCCATGGGTGGAGTAAGGTTTTTAGTATCCATCCATATGGTAATTTCTCTAGTAAATTATCCCGTCTGCCATTATTATCATTCGACAAAGTTGATTGATAGTATGATGCTTCCATTTTTGGAAAAGCTCGAAAGTTTTTTATCAATGAATTTTTGAAAAACAAATTATTGGTTTATGGTTTTCTAAATAATAATGCGTGTTTGCTTTTGAGTTTTGAAGATCGCATTAATTTCCTCTTATTCCATATTATTGACCTCACAGGTTTACCAGCCTTCTGAAGAGGAACTCAGGGGCATGCTAGATCCTTATGAAAATGTTGTCTGTATGGAGTGCCAACAAGGTGGAGATGATAACCTTATGCTTCTTTGTGATATTTGTGATTCATCTGCTCATACGTATTGTGTTGGTCTCGGACGAGAAGTACCAGAGGGCAACTGGTACTGTGAATGTTGTAGGTTTGTAAATGAAGGACTGCCACATTGTCATCCTCAAGATACTGTGACTGATGAAGGAGCAAACCCCAGTTATTTGTACTCCAGTGTCACTGAAAGAAGTGGTTCAAACAATGCACGTGTTGATACAAACTCCCCTAGGCCTGTATCTACCTCCGGCCGTCCTCCTTCCTTAAGAATCGATCTCAATGCTTCCCCTCGAGATTTACCAGGCGATGATAACTATGTTGCCTCGTCAATGTCGGGTTTAGGTGCATCAACTCTCTCTGGAAGACGTCATATACATCAACGTATACGCATTCTAATATCCTCCAGTAGACAAAGGCAGTCTGCGATGAGAACAAGCGTGTTGGGCCCAGGAACAGAAGCTAATGTTGTCACCCCGGAAAATGCACTGACTGAGGAGGCTTTACCCTCTGAATTGGAATTTGTGGATTGGCAGCAAAACCACAGACCTTCCTTACACTCAAATGCAAGTTTGGTTCCATGCATGTTCAATGAAGGAAGCAGTTTTAGGCATGTAGAGGGTGCGAAGGAAGAAGTGCAGTCCTTGGTGAAAAGACATTTGAAGAACTTTGCCCGTGATACGACTCTAGGTATATTTAACTTACCACAACATTTTATTTACTGAATATGGTTATTTTAGTTTACTAGACTAAAATAACTTGTATGTAACTCATGCTAGAACTATTAGCTGATCTGCATCGGTGTTAATACTTAAAACTGGAAATCAAATAATTTGATCTTACAGTTTGATGTGTTCTTTTTCTCTAATTTATAATGAGAGAGTTGGGTTGTATAATTTGTAGACAACCCAACTACGTGCATCGTCCGTGCAAATTAGATCCCCCAATTCAAATCCTTCAACTTAAGGAAAAACAGTGTGAACATGCAGATTAAATCCTCTAATTTTGGTTTTAAAATGTATAAATTGTATTAATTTGTGAAAGTAGGAGATTAAGAAAAAGGAACGTGCATTGCACGTACATATTATTGGTAAGACGATAAATTAAAAGAAAATTAATTTCTGAATATGCACTGTGGATTCTAAGTTCATTATTTTTCTTTTAATTGTGGTGTAGAAGGTTAAGGAATATGTCTGCATGTTTCTTATATTCTCAAATGTGCAATAATAATAACATTGACAGAAGAGAATGTTAGTTTTAGGCTTTTAGAATGTCCAACCTACACATGAGCAGAAAGCAATTGATCGAGTTGAGCCTGATCCATAGGAAATGTGGAAATGTTAATCTTGGATGCATCAGTTACATACTTACATATAGTCAACTGTTGATCCTGAGCATCCTAGGTTACTTTTTCTAAACACTGCTGCAAGCCCTTTCTTATCAAGAAGGGTTTGGTAACACCATTGATCGCAGCTTCAAGTTGAGACACTAAAAATCAAGTTGTTCACAATTGGCTCCACCAAGTAGGAGATGGATGTTCTGCTTCTATGATGCACTCTTTAATGTTTCTTCATATGAGCTCATGTTACAGCCACATGATGCAGAATGACCTTGTGTGAATACTATTATTAGTGAGTAGTGACATCTGATGAGATATATTCTCTGCATACACATGCGTAGTATATATGCATTATGATGCTAGCAAGCTACATCTGATTATGATATTCATGGTTTTTCTTGTACCCATGTGACTTATATTGTTATTACTTTATGAATATCAGTTTTGCAATTGTGCTTCTTTAAAGGCATAATATTTTTTAAAAAAATTAAAATTTTGTTTCATTTATTATTATTTTGTTAAGCTTTTTTAAGAAATCCTCGCAGATAGTGCCATATAAATTTTAGTTCTATTTGTCTTTGCTTTGGTAGAAGTAGATACCCCTAGGACTGTCACATTTACCCGATACCCGGACCGGACCCGGACCCAACATTGGATCAGAACCGATCTGATCTACACGGGTTCGGGTCCGCTCAAAATAAACATACCCGGACCCGGACCTGTTAAAAAATACCCCCAAAAAATATGAAATTTGAATAATAGAGTTATGCGGATATACATGTAAATAGTAATTGTTGACGATATATAAATATAATATTTATTCATGTACTTAAGTGCAAAAAATGTTGAGTATCGGGTGCAAAAATACGTAAAGTGCAAATATTTATTCTCCGCCACCGAACCCGATGGGTAGATTTTTTTAATTAGGACCCGGACCTGGAACCGATTCTCGCAAGTCCGGGTCCGGGTCCAATTTTTGGAACCGTGAGGTACTGGGTCCCGGTCTGGGTAGTGGCGGACCCGACCCGATAGCAGCTCTAGATACCACAATGCCACTTTATCACAATCTTGCTTTCGAGTGACTTTTTTTTGCACTCTGACCAGTTTCTAATTAAACATAGTATTATTTTCTGTTAGCTATATGAAATGCTGATTTAGGAGTATTTTGTTGTCAGAAGTCCAGATGAATTTCTAAATTACCATTAAAGATTCATGTTCGACACGCTTGGTATATTGCTCGCGCCCTGCTTGTCATTATAGCGGTGTTTTATGCTGTGATTATGATTTCAATTTTCAGATGTCAGCAGATTCTTGGTCACAACAGCTCATTCTGCACATAAACTCTACTTGGTTAAATTTTAGAGCAGATACTTGATCTTATTTGCGTATATTCATCTCATCTTCACTTGCTCGACCTAATTATTCTTTGTTACTTTATGAAGAGCTCATCACTCTGAAGGAGATTGTGAAGAATTCTACCCACACCATTTTAGCAGCTTGTGGAATCAATCATCACAGGAGTAATGTGCCGATTTCTGTTGACCCTCCCGAGTATTGCCTCCATGGTGCGGATGATGGGCCAACACATCTTGTGAAAAATTGTTGTGCATCTTGTTTCGATTCTTTTGTAGAGGATGTGGTGCAGAGGCTGGTCAATATGTCCCCTTGATTCACCTATTCGTTTATAGACTACTAGTATTATACACGTGCTGTGCACGTGGAGAAAATTGGGGGAATGAAAAGGACAAAAAAAAATCTACAAGCACGTGCGTTGCACGGGTTGGGTTAAGGACAAATTACACTAAGGCCTTCTCCCATTATAGTAGTAGAGATTTATCTAAATTTAAAAAATATTTTGAAAGGAAAAAAAATGTTACATCCAAAACTGATGAGTTTCACGATGCATTTTTTTTTTAAAACTTTCCCAGATCATGGATCATAATCATTAATGACTGCAAATTTTTTATTCTTAGAATTCTTGTTTAGATTATCAGTCACAATGATGTTGTCAATATTACATGTAAGGTGATTTTTGTTTCGCGTATAGTGGATCTGAAAATCAATTTTTAATTTGAAAAGGAAAGGTAAGC
The DNA here is from genome assembly GCA_017893485.1 of Hemerocallis citrina. Classification (NCBI taxonomy): domain Eukaryota; kingdom Viridiplantae; phylum Streptophyta; class Magnoliopsida; order Asparagales; family Asphodelaceae; genus Hemerocallis; species Hemerocallis citrina. The sequence goes on from CM030367.1 coordinate 139,513,449, forward strand.
AAAATTTTCTTCTTTTAAGGCTGCTTTTTATTTGTACATTTGGATCTGGTAGTAGGCTGAAAGATTCGGGAGTTTGACCTTATTAGAAGTAGCTTGGATGTCCATCTCCTTTTGGTTGGATATATCATATATGTATATAAGTATAATAGATATTAATTGGTTTCCTAAAAATGATGAATGCATCCAACTTTGGCCAACAATGATAGTATGTTGTTGTGCTCTGTTACCTGGACTAGCATTTCAAAGCTACATATGGCGTACTGCACTTGATGCTTTAATAGTAAAGAGTAACTCTACTACTGTAGCACCAAAGTTCGGGGTTGCGAAATATTGTCATCCTTATGTATGAATCATCTATCTAATTTTAAAATGACCCAAAATGACCAAAATGATCCACTTTTTGAAATGTCCTCCAATTGGGACCAAAATGACCCACTTTTTGAAATGTCTTCCAATTGGGACAAAGAGTAACTAGAATTTTTTCCCAAATGACCCACCTTTCGAAAGTTTTTTCCGAACTGACCCACTTTTATAAAAAAAATACCAAATTGAGGTAGTGAGTATAGGCAAATAGCGAGTGTTAGGTTTGTGTTTTTTTTATCTCTCCCTGGCCAAAACTCGCTGTCTTAAAAAGCAACTTGATTTTTACCAAACTCGCCTTTTGAGACAGCGAGTGTCGATTGGGAGTTTTTTAGACCTCAGGCACGAATTTTTTTCTCTCCTTATCTCCATTCTTACTCTCTTCTTATCTCCATTCTTACTCTCTTCTTAACTCCGAAACCCAAAATCCTAGCCTTCCAAATTCGACCTCCTACCCACAAAATCTCCTATAAATCTAAATATATTCACTTAATCTTTCCCAACCCTCTTACCTTCTACTTTCAAAACCCTAAACTCATCTTCCGAAAGATCCATATTTTGGAATTTCGATAAACTTCAAGAGGATGGCTACTTCAACTCTTCTACCCATATATTTACGGCTATATCCTTCCGATTATTGTTGTGAAGGTATGATTTATATTACCTATTATTTTGTACATTTTTTAAGGTTTTGTTTGTGGCTAGATAATAACTCGTATTTTCGTATAAATATAAATAGGTATGGATAACGATATTCCTATTTGGTTATACTTTGGTGGTGAAATAATTTGTGATCCAAAGATAGGTTGTTGTTATAGTGCTGTTGATCCTGAAATAGTTTAGACACCTCGTACCATTACATTGGCAAAACTAGTTGAGAAAAGTTATGAAGTTACTAATTGGGATATGGCTCAATGGAATGTGAAAATTTTAGCTCGGTATGCAGCAGGAAAAGGAGATGGTCAGTATTTTATGACAGTGCCCGTATCTACTGATAATGCTATGAAGTCAATAATTGCTATGACACTTAATCCCAATTATACTTGGTCTACATTGGAGTTATATATTCAGCAAATCCAAATTATTAATGCTCAGCCACATGATAATCCTAGTTCAAGTTTCGTACGAGAAGTACCGACACAGCAGATGAGGTCTAAATACAACAAACTTTACAAGTGTTGCCGCTAAATTCGGTGTGGGGGCAAGCAGATGAATTTGTGAGTTCGCAGAAAACCTGAATAGCAAACACCTAACCTGTTCCGCCGGAGCTTGACCGTTGACTCCCGCCGTTACCTGCAAGGAAGTGCGAGACACCGGGGTTGATCCCGGCGACGCACCCTCCGACGCTCAAGTCAGTAACCAGAAGTGATTATGAAAGAGCGTTTAACTGGAAAAAGATTGATTACCTCTTAATGGAGATGGGTGAGGGGTATTTATAGGCGTCTTAGGGACTGGTTTTAGGAATGTAATCCCCGTGATTAGATAAGGAATATTCCCCGTAATCAGATAAGGCATGTAATCTGATAAGGTATATCCCCTATAATCAGTTAAGGAATTTAATCCCTAATCCCCAGTGAAAAGATAGCTGTGAATCATGATCGTTGATTTAGATCTAATCAGGGACCTTGATTGTATCTTGTCGGATCGGGTTGGTAGCGGGTTGAAACCCGTACCCAGCTGAGGTGGATCCGTTTGCGGGTTATTGGATCTGTGAGAAGGAGACCCAGTACCCGCTTCGGACCCATTTGCATGTGAAATTACCGTTTTACCCCTGAGCTTTAAGATTCGAGTCCGATGTGAACGGTCCCGATTTAATCCTATTTTTAGCCATATCACGAGCCCCCCACTCCTAAAGACTGAGTGTGATCAGCCTTTGAGGAGTAGTTTTACTGTTTCAATGGCGTACGGGATTTTATCGGTGTTCTCAAGGGAGTTTGGAATCTTGCTCGGGGTGTAACAGTGTTATTATGGGCTTGTAAAATGCCCAAAAATATTCTCAGAATTTTCTGGATTTTTGGTGATTTTTCCAGATTTTTCTGAATTTTTTCTCATTTTTTTGAATTTTTTATTCATTTTCCGAATTAAATAATTAATTATCTAAAATATTAATTAATTATTCTAATTTAATAATTATTTTTTCAGAATTTAAAAATAATTTTTTCTGAATTAATAATTATTTTTAGAATTTTTAATTAATTTTTTCGATTTTTAAATATTTTTTTCGGATTTTTTAAACAAAAAAAACAATTAAATAAATAAATAAATAATTTAAATATTACCTGGACACGTGGCAGATTTCTGGCCGTCCATCATGACCAGATGAGCACGCATCGTGAGGCAGATCGCGATCTGGACACGTGGCGCGTTTCTGGCCGTCCATCATGATCAGATCAGCGCGCATCGTGAGGCAGATCACGATCGGGACACGTGGCGCGTTCCTGAGCGTCGATCGTGTCGCGACACGAATTTTGGAACGATCGGACGGATCGTGTGGCCCGGACTCTTTTTTTCTCCAATTACGAGTTCGGCACTTCAGTACTTCGGATATGCACTTCGGCTCGGCTCGGCTAGATGGATCCGCCGAGGTTTGTAACGAAGCCACGTGGCAATGCCACGTGGCATTTCTTTTATTTTATTTTATTTTTTTTGTTCCTCTTTTCTTTCTTTCTTTCTTCTTCTCCTTCTTTTTCTTTGCTGCTTCCGCTGCTTCTTCTTCGTCTTGTTTCTTTCCTCTTCTTCTACTTTGCTCCGACCCAACATTCGACTCGACAACGCCCCCAACCCCGACTCCACCCCCGTTCTTGGGATCTCCACCGAAGTTCGGCGAGGAGGACGGCAGCGGCGTGGAGTTCGGAGGGAAGCTTGGCTGCCGTGGGGTGGGCGAGCGTGGCGGACGAACGTCGAAGCTCGTTGAGAGAGGTCGGCGAGGCTCTGAAACTCGTCGGTGGAAGGGGAGACCGGAGACGACGAGCTTGGGCGAACGTCAAAAGTGGATGGCGCTATGAGGTCGAAGCAAGAGGGCTCCTCTCCGTCGTCGCTACCGAGCGGAGGTCCTCTCCACTGAGTTGCCGAGCTCCGAGCACGAAACACCACGAACCACCTCCGAGCACGAACCGTCGCTAGAGTTCGCCTTCGTCAGTGTGGAGCTCGGTGGCGCAGCTCGGAGTGAGGGAGAGAGGGCTCGGCAACGATGGGTTCGGCGAGGAGAGGGTTCGACGTGGAGCTCGGAGAGAGGGAGAGCTCGGCAGTGACTGAGTTGATGGGTTCGGCTCGACGACGGAGGGAGCTCGGCGAGGGTGAGAGCACGAATGTGTTCGTCGGAGCTCGACTTCGTCATATTCCGAAGCTTGAGCTCGTGTGATGGAGCCTCGAGCTCTGTCGATGGCCTGGCGAAGGAGGTTCAACGATAGAGCTTGGGGGCGACGCTCGAGAAGAGGGAGGAGCTTCCTGTTGGGTTCGTTTCGCTCGGACGCTCGGTGAGGAAGAAGAAGTGAGCTGAACGGTTGCTCATGTGAGAAGTTGGGTTCGGCCATGGTGAAACTCGGCAGGGTCGAGGAGCTCGGCGAAGTGGGTCGGCATTTTGACGAGCTCGGTGATTCGGTGCTCGACGAAGAGAAGAGGCGAGCTCGGAGTTGGAGCTGTCGGTGCGGGTGAGGAGTTCGGAGCTTGGGTTCGGCCCGTGAGCTCGGCACCGTGGAGCTTCGACAGGTGGGTTCGGAGCTCGACGTTTGAGATTGGTTGCGGCTTGAGCTCGATGAGGGGGAGGCAAGCTCGCCGTCGTCGAGGAGCTCGGCTCGTGACGAAGTGGATTCTTGGGTTTCCCTTCATCTTGTTTTGGCGGGAGAGTGGAGAAGAAGAGATACGGGGTTGAGTTTGGTTTAGTTTTTTGGCTTTTGGTTAGTTTTGGCGGGAGAGTGGAAGGGAAAAAAGGAGCTGGAGAGGGGTTCGGGTCGGTTCCCCTTAACGGGTCCGAACCCGGCCTCTTGTGCTTTTTTTTTTTTTTTTTTTTTTCTTTCTTTCTCTCTCTCCTCTGCTTCTTTGTTGCTTCGGCTAATGCATCTGGTTCGGCAGATCCGAGCACGGATTTTGAGGAGAATTTTTTCCCACTTTGCTGTTCGGTAGGTCGGTAGCTCGGATTTGAGATCCGAGCTACGTGGCTCAATCTGGACGGTTGATCACGATCGTGGCGCGAATCACGAGACAAGAGGCACGAGTTTCGAGAAAACGTTATCTTGTCGTTTTGTGATGACGTGGCGAGATCTGAACCGTTCATCATGTTTTAGCACGAATTTTGAGACGATCCGACGGTGAGATGGGTTCGGTCGAATTTTTCTCCATATACGAGGGTCGGTACCCCGTCACCTCGGATCGGCACCCCGGATCGGCACCTCGGATCATTGAGATGATGCCACGTGGCATGCCACGTGGCCCCTTTCTTTTTTTTGAAGGGTTTGTTGGGATTTGTCTTTGGCGGGAACATGGGGAAGAAGAGGAGTGGAGTTCGGGTCGTGGGTTGATGGGTTCGGATCCCTTAACGGGCCGAACCCGGCCCCACGTGCTCCCCCTTTTTTTTTTCTCTCTCTCCTCTGCTTCTTGTTCGGAAAATCTGAGCTCCTCGGATCTGCTTCTTGTTCGGTCGATCCGAGCACGGATTTTGAGGAGATTTTTTGCCGCTTAGCGGTTCGGTAGTTTGGTAGCTCGGATTTGAGATCCGAGCTACGTGGCTCAATCTGGACGGTTGATCACGATCGTGGCGCGAATCACGAGACAAGAGGCACGAGTTTCGAGAAAACGTTATCTTGTCGTTTTGCGGTGACGTGGTGCGATCTGATCCGTCCATCACGCTTGAGTGCGAATTTTGAGATGATCCAACGGTTAGATGGGGTCGGCCGAATTTTTTCCCAAAAACGAGGGTCGGTACCACGGCACCTCGGATCGGCAGCTCTTCTGAGAAGAAAGAGGAAGGGGAGGAGAGGCATTTGGGTTCTCTCCTCTGCCTTGTTCTTTCACATACTGGAGCAGAGGAGAAGAGGAGAAGAGGAAGGGGAGGAGAGGCAATTGGGTTCTCTCCTCTGCTTTGTTCTTCCGCACGGTGAAGAAGAGGAGAAGAGGACGGGGAGGAGAGGCAATTGGGTTCTCTCCTCTGCCTTGTTCTTCCGCACGGTGAAGAAGAGGAGAAGAGGACGAGGAGGAGAGGCAGTTGGGTTCTATCCTCTGCCTTGTTCTTCCGCACGGTGGAGAAGAGGAGATGTGTTGGGGAAGAAGGAGAAGAATGAAGGAGCTAAGATGGGTATGGGTCGGACCATGGGTATCGGATCCGACCCCGACCGTTAGCCTCTTTTTCTTTCTTCCTCTTCATCTGCTTGCTTTGTTCGGCGAATCCGAGCACGGATTTTGAGGCACATTTTCGCCGCTCCGCAGGTTGGTAGATTGGCAGATCCCGGCTACGCAGCTCGATCTGGGCGGTTGATCACGATCGTAGCGCGAATCACGAGACAAGAGGCACGAGTTTCGAGAAAACGTTATCTTGTCGTTTTGTGGTGACATGGCGCGATCTGATCCGTCCATCACGCTTGAGTGCGAATTTGGAGATGATCTAACGGTGAGATCGCCTCGGGACGATTTTTTGCCATATACGAGGGTCGGTACCCGGGCACCTCGGCTCGGAGGGTCAGTACCGATGGCCGAGGTGCTGAGTTGTCTGTTTTGAAGGAAGTGTTCCTTGAAGACTCGGTTGAGCTGTTCGGTAGCTCGGCTGTTCTGATGGCTCGAGCGTGAGGAGAAGCTTATTGAGTTGACGAAGGGGATAGGTCGATGAAGCTCTGCTCCTCGGCTCGGGAGGATGGGTCAGCATATGGGAGAGGTGAGGAGCTCTGAAGTTGTCTCTATTCTGTTTGGTTTTGGAGATTTTTGAAGAGGAGCTCCACTCCTAGGAGAAGAGGTGCTGGGAAGACCCATTCTCTGAAGTGAGTGCAAGGAGCAACTCCAGGGGAGGGTTGTGAGCTCCGAACTCATCGGGAAGAGCTCTGCTTTGGAGGCGAGCGGAGTGAAGAGCTTGGCCTTGAGAAGGGGAGGAGAGGCATTCGGGTTCTCTCCCCTGCCTCGTTCCTTCGCACAGTGAAGAAGGGCAGAAGTGTTGGGTACCTTTGGCGGGAAGACTGAAGAAGGAGAAGAATGAAGGAGCTAAGAAGGGTATGGGTCGGACCGAGGGTATTGGATCCGACCCTGACCCGTTAGCCTCTTTTTCTTCTTGTTCTTCATCTGCTCAGCTGCTCGGCAGATGCATCTTGTTCGGCAGATCCGAGCACGGATTTTGGGGCACATTTTCCGCCACTTCGCTTCTCAGTAGATGGGTAGCTCAGCTCGGATGGTCGTGGGGGCAGTTCGGAATGGCTATCTTCCTCTGGCCCGTTTAAGGACGAGCCGGTGAAGTAAAGTCGAGCCATAGGACCCCGACCATCGTGAGGTTAGTTTGAGGGATGCAGGAGCAGTTTCGAATGGCGAGCTACTTCTAGTCCGCTTAGGAGCGGACTTGCGAAGCAAAATCGAGCCAAGTGTTGGACTCCGATCCATTCAACGGCTGCAGGAGCAATTTCGAACGGCGATCTACCCCCGGCCCGTCTGAAGACGAGCCGAGGAGGAAGAGTCGAGCCGAGTGCTGGACTCCGAACCATTGTGTGATTAGTTTAAGAGATGCAGGAGCAGTTTCGAATGGCGAGCTACTTCTAGTCCGCTTAGGAGCGGACTTGCGAAGCAAAATCGAGCCAAGTGTTGGACTCCGATCCATTCAACGGCTGCAGGAGCAATTTCGAACGGCGATCTACCCCCGGCCCGTCTGAAGACGAGCCGAGGAGGAAGAGTCGAACCGAGTGCTGGACTCCGAACCATTGTGAGGTTAGTTTAAGGGATGCAGGAGCAGTTTCGAATGGCGAGCTACTTCTGGTCCGCTTTGGAGCGAACTTGCGAAGTAGAATCGAGCCAAGTGTTGGACTCCGATCCATTCAACGGCTGCGGGAGCAATTTCGAACGGCGATCCACTCCTGGCTCGTCTGAGGACGAGCCGAGGAAGAAGAGTCGAGCCGAGTGCTGGACTCCGAACCATTGTGAGGTTATTCAACGGCTGTGGGAGCAATTCCGAATGGCGAACCACTTCTAACCCGCTTAAAAGCGAGTTATTCGAAGCAGAATCGAACCAAGCGTTGGACTCCGGAGCCATCGTTAGAGTTTAGTGAGTTGCGGGAGGAGCCATGTAGAAGAAGCTGGACTCCGAACCCAGAGAGATAGAGGAGCAAGGGCAATAATTTTCGATGAAAAGATAAGTTTTATTGAAATAAACTAAGTGGCTGCTCCAATAGGGCGAGCCATTATTACATGCTGTCGGCCGAGTTACAAGCATCGGCCTTATTGAAAATCAAAATCCTAATTCTACAATAAGGTGAGGACCTCTTGGGAGGAGCTGAGTCTTGAAGCTCGGCGGGCCTTTCTGTTCGTTTGGAAGAGGTGGTGATCAGGTGAGGAGCTCGGCCCCCTCTTTTTGGACGAACTGGATCAGGTGCCCCCGCTGTATGAGTTCTTCGATCTCCTCCTTGAGAGCCCGACAATCATCCGTGTCGTGGCCGTGGTCCCTGTGAAAGCGGCACCACTTATCCTTATTCCTCTTCTTGCCAGGTGTATTCATTCTCGGGGGAGCGCGGAGTAGCCCTTCGTTGTCCACCTCCATAAGGACTTCTGATATGTTGGCAATGAGGGGGGTGAACTTTTCAAACCGAGGAGTCGGGCGACGCTGTCCATTGCTGTCCTTCTGGGATTTTTGGGAGCCCTCATCTTCTTCGGTCAGCTTTCGTTTCGTCCCCGAGGCAGACCCTCCGAAGCTTGGAGGGTAGGCGGCCTCTTCGGCACGAATGTACTTGTCACACCTGAGAAGGAGGTCGGCAAAGTTCCGTGGAGGCTTCTTAGCAAGAGAGGAGCGGAGGCTGGAATTGAAGACGTTGGATTGGAAGGCGGCTGTTGCGACGGATTGGTCGAGGGAGGCTATAGTCCTGGCTTCAGCTGTGAACCTCTTCACATAGTCTCTTAACTTCTCACCTTTCTCTTGCCTAAGCTGGAGGAGTGAAATGCTGGTCTTCTCCGTGTGCCTGCTACTCACGAAGTGGGTGATGAAGAGTGTCTCGAACTGCTCGAAGGAGAATATGGAAGACGGTGCGAGGCGGGAGTACCACTCTCGAGCTGGGCCCTTCAGTGTCGCGGGGAAGGTTTTGCAGAGGAGGGCATCAGAAGCTTGATGGAGGAGCATCAAAGTCTTAAAGCTTTCGACGTGATCAACTGGATCGGTCTCCCCGGTGTAAGTCTCAAATTGGGGAGGTTTGAAGCCGAACGGGACAGGTGCATCCACTATGGTTCGGGAGAAAGGGGGTTGGCTAGGACGTAAGGTCCTCCCCCTAAGCTCCTCTTCTCGGTTTATCCGACCCAGGCACCTTTCTACTTCATGAAGACGGCGGTACATGGCGTCATCCCTCCGACGGTGATCTGCCGAGCCTCGAGACTCATCTTCATACGAAGGAGAACGAGGGCTGCGGCGATGGTAGCTTCGGGAGCGACGAGGACTTGGGGTACGCCGGGAGTTAGTAGGAGCAGGACGAGGAGAGGGGAACCGTCGGCGAGGGCTTCGGACCGGGGGAGGGGATGGAGCCTTGGGTGCGTTGGTGAGAGCTTGTAGGATGGTCGCTTGGAACTGCTGGAACTCGGCACGGGTGATTGGTGCCTCCTCGTTCTTAGGCTGCTGCCGACCCACGGGGGAGCGTGGCCTTCTTCTGCGATGCTCGGGGGATTCCCTTCGCCCCCTACGGTTAGGAGACCTTCTGTAATCCCGGTGACGGGGAGATCGTTCACCCGGACGATAGTGGCGGGAGGTTCCCTCTCGGGCCCGTTTTTCGTCCAGACGGTGACGAAGATCCACGTCCTTCTTCTGCCGACTCTGAGGATTGTGTGATGCCATGGAATCCGTAGAGGCATTGCGTATGGAGATGCGGTCTTGGTGGAGAGGTTGCTTTCCGCGGGAGCCCCCCGCACCAGCATTCTGAGGTCCGGTCGGACCCTTGGGGGGTTGCTGATTCTGAAGGGGCTGATCTTGCTGAAGGGGAGGTCGTTCCTGCTGCAGAACGGGTTGGTCAGGGACTGGCTCCTGCTGATCGGCGGGATTGGGCCCACGGTTGGACCCCCTAGATTTGGCTTTTCTCGGAGGCATGGCTGGAGAAGATCTAGTCGACGGAAAGAGGAGGGGTTGCTATTCGTATGTTTTTCCCACAGACGGCGCCAATCTGTTGCCGCTAAATTCGGTGTGGGGGCAAGCAGATGAATTTGTGAGTTCGCAGAAAACCTGAATAGCAAACACCTAACCTGTTCCGCCGGAGCTTGACCGTTGACTCCCGCCGTTACCTGCAAGGAAGTGCGAGACACCGGGGTTGATCCCGGCGACGCACCCTCCGACGCTCAAGTCAGTAACCAGAAGTGATTATGAAAGAGCGTTTAACTGGAAAAAGATTGATTACCTCTTAATGGAGATGGGTGAGGGGTATTTATAGGCGTCTTAGGGACTGGTTTTAGGAATGTAATCCCCGTGATTAGATAAGGAATATTCCCCGTAATCAGATAAGGCATGTAATCTGATAAGGTATATCCCCTATAATCAGTTAAGGAATTTAATCCCTAATCCCCAGTGAAAAGATAGCTGTGAATCATGATCGTTGATTTAGATCTAATCAGGGACCTTGATTGTATCTTGTCGGATCGGGTTGGTAGCGGGTTGAAACCCGTACCCAGCTGAGGTGGATCCGTTTGCGGGTTATTGGATCTGTGAGAAGGAGACCCAGTACCCGCTTCGGACCCATTTGCATGTGAAATTACCGTTTTACCCCTGAGCTTTAAGATTCGAGTCCGATGTGAACGGTCCCGATTTAATCCTATTTTTAGCCATATCAACAAGCAATCCCACTGTCCTCACAAGAAGACACGTTCACAAATACAACAAGCCCGGATTCTACAAATGTTGAGTTGCCATGTCAACCTAGCCCGGTTCATGACTATGTTCGAAATGACACTTTACTTGAATTATTTCAAAATACTACCATTAACAATAACCTATTAGATGATGATGAAGAAGAGGAAGAAGCGGACGATGAAGTTGATGAGAGTGTAGAAAATGATGATGGGGACGAAGATGTTGAATATGCAAATGTAAACATAAATGAGAGTAGGGATAATGAAGTGAGATCTACTGATAGCTATGCCAATGTTAACGGTCATGTTACTGAGGAAATGACACAAGGTGCTAGAGTACATCAAGTTCCACAAGAGTCGTCCGGTTCATCCAATGTAGACGAACTGTACATTGGACAGAAGTTTGTAAGTAAAGAGTCGATTCAGTAGATTGTGAAGCTGTATTCTATCAAGAAACATCGAGAATTCGTCACATTGAAATCTACACCGACACTGTATACCGTTAAATGTAAATTGACACATAGAAAATGTCAATTGAGGAAATGGTGCAAATTCCCCCAGTAGTAAGTGAGGGTGGCTGCCCTTGGAGATTACACGCAATCATTCCAAAAGGCGGGACAAATTTCATGGTGAAGAATATAGTTAGGCCTTATACTTGTACGAATCCCATGTTGAATCAGGACCACTGTAAAGTTGATTTTAACATTGTTTGCAATTTGATTGTGAGTGTGGTGAAGTCTGAGATAGGTTTAACACCGCGGGCCATTATTGAGATAGTGGAACTACAATATAATTATCGGATTTCATATAAGAAGGCTTGGATTGCGAAATAAAAAACAATTGAGAGGTTGTTCGGTACCTTCGAAGAAGCATATACGAAGTTGCCTTTTCTTCTATCAGCAATACAAGTAGCAAATCCAGGAACCGTTGTCCATTGGAATAAATATCAGCCTGGTCCTGGCGAGGAAATATTCAAGGGAGTATTTTGGGCATTTGGTGCTTCGATTGAAGGTTTCAAGTCTTGCAGACCTGTTGATGGAACTCACTTGTCGGTAAATACAAGGGTTGTTTGTTAATTGCTGTTTCCTCGGATGTGAATGATAGCTTATTTTCCTTTGTATTTGCATTAGTTGATGGAGAAAGTATATATATTTGGACATGGTTCATGAGTTGCATTCGGTATTTTGTCACCGATCAAACTGAGTTGTGTGTTATCTCCGATCGTCATGCTGGTATTTTGTCTGCTATGGAATTGTAAAATGGAGCTTGGAACGAACCTAATGCATATCATCGTTATTGTATGCGACACTTCGCTATAAATTTCGTCAGTAAATTTGGTAGCAAGGCTATGAGGAAAAAAACAAAAATTATAGCGTGTCAAAACCAATCCAAAAAGTTCAATACCAAACTTGCTGAACTTGAAACCATCAATGTCGAGGCGGCTAATTGGTTGAAAGAGAAACCAACTGAGAAATGGGCACTTTATGCAGATGAAGGTTGTTGATACATCATAATGACTACGAACATATCAGAAGTTTTCAATTCAGTCTTGAAAGGTGTCCGTAGTTTACCGGTAACTGCAATTGTGGAGATGATCTTTCATCGTCTAAATTCTTACTTTACTACTCGTCGACAGGAAGCCAATAAACTTTTATCTAAAGGAAAGATTTTCGCTCAGAGAGTACAGGAATTGATCGATATTTGGCGTGAGAGAGCAAACTGACATGAGGTTATAATGTTTCATCATCAACCTGGAGTTTTTTTCCGTCAAAACAGGTGTACGCATGGTAGGTGGAGATCGAAAGGGTGAGAACTTGCACAATGTTAACGTGGGTACTAAAACATGCACATGTATGAAATTTTTTCATATTCCATGTTCTCATGTATTGGCAGCTTGTGCATATCGTGCAATCGATTACAAGCCTTTTGTTAATAAATTTTACTCAGTTCCTGCCTTAGCACAAACATGGGCTCCCCTCTTTCATCCTACTCTAGATCGAGTATATTGGCCTATTTTTGATGGACCATGACTCATAGCTGATGCAAGCCTACGACATTCTAGAAATGGCCGACCGAGAACTACGAGAATTCGTAACGACATGGATGTACAAGATAGGTCTAGCATGGGTACGGAAATGAAATGTTCGAAATGTGGGTTGCATGGACACAATAAGCGGCGATGTCGTACCAGAGGATCTCAAAATAGTTCAACTATGTAATATTATAAATGTGTTTGTCTTTGTTCTGTGAACGGCTAATTAGTTTGTATTTTTTTATTTTGTGATGTGGACTTGCTAGTAGTTTGTATGTTTTTCATTTTGAACTATGATAATATATGAATTTAATGTGAGAATGCAAGTGCAATTGCACTTGCAAATATTTGACCTAAACTCGCTTTCTTTGGTTCAATCCTCCTCGCTTTCTGAGATAGCGAGTTTGGAGGCTGCTTATTTGCAAAAGCATCAGACCCAAGACTCAGAAAAGCGAGTCTGGGTCAAATCCCCTCGCTATCTGAGAAAGTGAGCTTAGGTTAGGGAGATTTCCAGAGACTAGTGTGTCTCTGGATATCTCACTAACCTCATAGTCGCTATCTCAGAAAGCAATGGGAAATGGTCTAAAATCGCTTTCTGAGATAGCGAGTTTTGTGTTGAGAGATTTCCAGAGACTAACTGGTCTCTGGATGTCTCACTAAGCACACAGTTGCTATCTCAAAGTGATGAGATTTGGCCTAAACTCGCTAACTCAGAAAGCGAGTGTAAGCCATTTCTCATCGCTTTCTGAGATAACGACTGCGAGGTTAGTGAGATATCCAGAGACCAGCTGGTCTCTAAAAATCTGTCAACTCGAAACTCATTATCACAGAAAGCGAGGCTTTTGACCCAAACTCGCTATCTGAGAAAGCGAGTCTTGGGTCTGATGAGAATACCACTATCCAGACTCCAGACTCGCTTTCTCAGAAAGCGAGTTAAACCAGACTCGCTTTCTGAGATAGCGAGTTTAGGCCAAATATTTCTAAGTAAAAAACTAGTTGCAGTCTACCCTATATACATCAACACAACGAAATTCTAATCCATCAACACAGCAAATTCAACTTATCCCAACTCCAACACAACACATTACCCCAACTCCATACACTAAACTTATAATCCATCACCAATTCACCAATTTCCAACAAATAAACATCAACACAAAAAAACAAGCACACACTCACACACCTCAAACTGTATAACGTTGCTTTATACATTCAAAAATTTAAAAAGCTCTCCGAGCCGACCCTCCAAGCTCGGAGCTCGGCAGTGACCTCGAGCACCCACTCAGCTTCTCACTGAAGTTGCCTTACTCGGAGCTCTCCGAGCAGACCCTCCAAGCTCAGAGCTCAGTAGTGACCTGGAGCACCCACTCAGCTTCTCACTGGAGTTGCCTCACTCGAAGCTCTCCGAGCCGACCGTCCAAGCTCGGAGCTCGACAGTGAATTCAAACACCCACTCAGCTTCTCACTGAAGTTGCCTCACTCAAAGATCTCCGAGCCGAACCTCCAAGCTCGAAGCGCGGCAGTGACCTCGAGCACCCACTCAGTTTCTCACTTAAGTTGCCTCACTAGAATCTCTCCAAGCTGACCGTCCAAGCTCGGAGCTCGGCAGCGACCTCGAACACCCACTCAGCTTCTCACTGGAGTTGCCTTACTTGAAGCTTTCCAAGCTGACCCTCTAAGCTCGGAGCTCGACAGTGACTTCGAACACCCACTCAGCTTCTCTCTGAAGTTACCTCTCTCGAAGCTCTCCGAGCCGACCCTCCAAGCCCGGAGCTCGGCAGTGGCTTCGAGCACCCACTCAGCTTCTCACTGAAGTTGCCTCACTCGAAGCTCTCCAAGCCGACCCTCCAAGCTCGGAGCTCGGTAGTGACCTCGAGCACCCACTCAACTTCTCACTGAAGTAGTCTCACTCGAAGCTCTCTGAGCCGACCCTCCAATCTCGGAGCTCGGCAGTGACCTGGAGCACCCACTCAGCTTCTCACAGAAGTTGCCTCACTCGAAGCTCTCCGAGCCGACCCTCCAAGCTCGGACCTCGGCAGTGACTTCGAGCACCCATTCAGCTTCTCACTGAGGTTGCCTCACTCGAAGCTCTTCGAGCCGACCCTCCAAGCTCGGAGCTTGGCAGTGACAGCGGGCACCCGCCTAGCTCCTCTCCCTAAGCTTCTCTCACGGAGTGCTCGGTGCCTGTCGGACGAAGTCGTCCCTTGGCCTTCGGCCCTCTGTCTCGGCCCTCGGCCTTCAGCCTTCGATCTAAATTGTGGCCAGTTCTAAATAACACCCCTCAGGGACTCATAGCAACAAATCTTCGCCAAATACTCCCCTCCTCTCTTTCCACAGAAACAGACACTCCTACACGGCTTATTATACAGCCCTCAAGGAGTGGGGGGCTTATGATATGGTATAAATTACATTGCCCCATCTGGGCCCTCAGATCTCCTCAAATTCTGCTCTACTGTGATCATCAGCTCAAACAAACCCAACGGGCTTCAACCAGCTCAGGCCCAGGGGCAAACGGGTCCAATCCGGCCCGTTAGGATCTCAAACCCGTTTACCCTTGCCTATAAATACCAGACCCCCTCTTCAGTTTCAAAGGTAATCAATCTTTCTCCACCTGAACCCTAACTACTGTTTCTTTCTCAGTGACTGACTAGATCGTCGGAGGGCCTGTCTCCGGGAACTCTTCCGGGGTCTCTAGGCATTGTGCAGGTCCGAAGATCCGAGCCGAGCTCCCAATATCCAAGCCGAGCTACGAGCCTCAACCTATCTCCTGCTACTTCCGAGCTGGTCCTACAATCGGGAATCAGACCAACGTCAGTGTCGTGCCTTTCGCTTTACAAATTACAAGAACTCACACCTGTTGTCCCCACACCCAAAAAAAACAAGCAGCATCAAGTATCTATTTAATTTCATGATTCTGACTTGGACTCAATTACAATTTGATGTGAAACTTATAAATGGTACCCCTGAAATAGAGCACAAATATGAAATTGTGAAGAAGTTGCAGAAGAAGAAGCATAAATGTGGAATAACAGGAGATGATGTGAATAATGCCCCAGCTCTTGAAAAGGCTAATAATGGTATGCTGTCGATGCCACCAATGCTGCTAAGGGTGCTTTTGATGTTGTCCTTACAGAGCATGGGCTTTGTGCAATTCTTACTTGCAGAGCCATATTACAAACGATGTAGAACTCTGTAAGCATAACAAATCTTTATCTATGTCCTCATTCCTTTAGGTTTCTGTGCATGTCAGTTTGTTTTAACTAATACTTATCTTTTCTGTAGCCTTGTGCCGCCTCCATTACTATCCATATGCATATGGTTGTAAGTAAAGTTGTCAAATTGTGTGTCGTATCGTATATCATTTTCTTGAATAATAAATCATGTATCATATTGTATTGTGTATCCTAATTTTCACATACTTGAAAATGTCAATTTAGTTACCTTTAGATTATATAGTATTAACAAATTTATAACATGGATTGAATGGACAACAAAATAAGTGCTAAAACCGTTATGTATGTTTATAAAACTTACAAAACTCTTAAAATCCAATAGAAGTCATCCAGATGAGGATAGGGTGACTGTGAGGATAAGATGAATGGAAATTAGAAGGAAGATAAAACGCTACCACGAAAAACCCTATCTTTTGACTTTTTTATTTAAAAAAATTACATCGTGCCGTATTGTGAATCGAACAATACATAGTGATACATAGTGATACGGCCGATACAACTAAATGTAGAAATTGAGAAATTAAAATTTGTTCTCCTTTTCTAAGAACATTGCATCCTTTATTCAATGCTTAACAACAAGTGTTCCAGAATCTACTTAAAAATATTTTTGCGGAATTGATACGTGTAGTTCATATTTCAATGTTGCGGTGGTTTAGACAAATCAAAGGCATATAAGGAGGGTTATATGTTGCAATTTATGCTTATGCTATAGATGTCGCAATTAGGGTTGGTACAAAAACCCGATATCTGACTTAACTCGGACCCAGACCCGGACCTTAACTCGGACAAGGTATTGGACCGGAACCGATCCAATCGATATGGGTCCGGGTCTGGGTCCTAAAATAAGACCAGATGTACTTCCGGATCCAGGTCCGGATCTGCTCAAAATATACCCGAACCGCACCCGGATCTGGACCTGAACCCGAACCCGAACCCGAACCCGAACCCGAATCCGAATCCGAATCCTTTAAAAAATACCCCCAAAAATATGGAATTTGAATAACAGGGTTATAAGGATATACATGTAAATAGTAATAATTGAAGATAGATATGTAAATATAATATTTATTCATGTACTGAAGTGCAAAAAATGTTGGTATCGTAAGGTATCGGGTGAAAAAATACTTAAGTGCAAATATGTATTCCCCGCGACCGACCCGATGGGTAGATTTTTTAAACTAAGACCCAGACCCGGATCCGGACTCGGACCCGGCTCTCGCAAGTCCATATCCGGATCCGGGTCCAATTTTTGGATCCGTGAGGTACCGGTACCGGGTCCGGATCCAGGTAGTGGAAGCCCCGACCTGATAGGATCCGATAGCAGCTCTAATTGTGAGATACGGGTACAGGATGAAAAGCCGAACACAGGGATACAACCATGATATTAGCATGATAGTATTGTAGTTACAAGTTTCACAGTTATGCATAAATTGAAACCAAACAACATTCAACAATAAATTTTGTGCTGCAATATCAGAACAACAGATATACAGTATATACAAACAACAACAGTATAGTTTTTATTGTCCATACAAAATTACAAAATACAAGAAGTAACATAGTCCACAAATAATAAATATGAGTTCGCTAAACCAACATCGCTAAACCAACAAATACGATATATATGAGTTCGCTAAACCAACATCGCTAAACCAACAAATACAATATATATATATATATATATATATATATATATATATATATATATATATATATATATATAGAGAGAGAGAGAGAGAGAGAGAGAGAAATATATATATGAGAAAAGTGAGCCTCATATTTGTATGAGGAAATTTCCTCATACAAAGTGAGGTGGCAAAATAAGAGCCCTTAGATCACCCTTTTAATCAAAGGGCTTATTTGCAAAAATAAAATTTACAATTATTTGATAACTTTCCAAAAATAAAATTTACAATTATTTCTTAACTTTCTTAAAATTAATTGATTTTCTCTCTCCAATCCCTCTTCCTCCCCCTCTTTCTCACGTCTTTCTCCCTCCTCCTCTAACCCATGCCACACGTCCTTCTCCCTCCTCCCACGCCGCCGCTCATCCTCCCACGTCGCTCCCTCACGAACGCCATCGCCGCTCCTCCCACGCCGCCGCCCTCCTCCAACGCCGCTCCCTCACGAACGCCGCTCAAAACTTTGTGTGTGTTTGTGTAAGTCACTCCATTGAATTTCGATCAGTTGGTAGCAACTGATCTTCTTGACAGATATTTTATTATTTGTAATTATTGAAATATTTACTAAAAGTTTGTACAATCCAGGATTGATTGTTCGACATTCACAAGTAATTTATTGAATTGATTGTTTGTGTGAGCTGAATAAACAACCTTCCATGTCAACAAAAACAGCCCCAGTTGTGTTTTCTGTGTGAAGAAACAGACAGAGACAACTAGTTTATGCAGTTAGCCTAATTGATGAGGAGGGAGTTCTACCTGCTACAGTTTTATTGGTTGTGTTACTCGCCAGTGAGGTTATTTGGCTTTCTCTGTCAGCTAATTTTGTTTCTTATACAGTTATACTCAATTATTCATGTAATGGCTTACAATTTAGTAGCAGTTTATATCAATTATCATTCCAACTCACTGAACATCGATCGACATTTGACTTGTGACTAAAAGCTTATAAAAAGGTTCACAGTGCATACTATTCAGGAAACGTCTTTCAAAGTGATTTTGCTGTGTGAAGTAACGATCGATTTGTATTCCGGCCATTTTTCCCAACATTGTATTATCGTCATTTAGATACAAATCATGCATATACGATATAGGAATATATGAATAAGTTGTACTATTTTCTTCTTTTGGTGGAAGATGTGTTCCCTCACCAATTTGTCACAGATTTTAAGCAAAGTTTATTATCCTCCTCCTTTTGAAACATTGAGCTCCAATTTTATAATATCAAGGAACGCTACGAGGTGATCTGGTAATAAGGCTAATAAGGCTAGACAGTTCAACAGGACAACTCACGAGTTCATGCTATTAAGGATGAGAATGTTAAGTTCAACCAATATGCTGAATGATTTTTTTTCTGTTAGAAAGCCAAAAGGTGAGGATGATATTATGTTTTGAGACAACAATTGAGATTTTTCACAGCTGCATTATCAATATCACAACATGACTACTACATATTCCTTTCAACAACAACAAAAACATGACTACTACATATGCTTTCAAACTCGCTTTCAAACGCAATTTCTTATTGTAAATTCACAGATATAATGATGAAGTTTGCATCTTTTGAGACTGTCGTGGAGATGATGTACAAAGATGAGCATATACGACGCATTTAAAGTTTTTGTTGGCCTGTAAGCAAGACTCACTTAACTTTTCTATTTTTCAGTTCAGAACTGTAGTTTTTGCACAATTATTTCAGATTTCAAGTTTCTAAGTCTATAATTTTGATAATATTTCAGGCCAACAACAGGTGGAGCTGTGCCTGCTCCCGAACCGGCAAAGCTGAGCAACTAGAGCTACACTATTACTTGCTAGTTAATGATCGAGAAAATTTGTAGTAATAAAGAAATATGTCCCGAATTGATTCTTTGAATTTGGATTGTACTCTGTCATTCACAAGGAAAAGCGGATTGTTGTTTCTCGTTTTTTTTTAACACAATGGAGCATATATTGACTCAATTGAAGAAGGAAATGGCAGCACCACACAATCAGAAGCTATCGCAACCCTCATAAGGCACTTTCTTCTATATCTTTTCATGTGGATTGATTCTGTGTTAATGTGCACACTTGGAACATCTTCTCCACAGCGTCCAGGACATTTTTACATTCCTAAGCTGCCTCTGTACAGTAGGAAAATTAAATTTCATTAGTTTAAGTTTTCCTAAAAAATTTAACCAACTAATACTCATTAATACAAATATAACTTTAAAAAGGAGTGTGAAGTTGGCCACAACTCTGTCTTGCATACAAGAGCAGAGCCAAAACTAGTGCCGTGCGGGTGCAAGAAGAGGAGTGGGGGTACCTCTTTCTCCCACACCCAAAACAAAAGCAAAAAAAAAACTTCTACATAGATTATGCAGAAATCTCTGTATTGAATCCATGAAGGTTCTTTGTTGCAGCGTTGAGGGTTGTGGGCATTCGCGGCTGGCATTGATGAGGCGCCATAAGGGTCTTAAACGGGAGATCCAAGATTGGTTTCTTGATGATCTGAGAGGACTTTTAGTTGATTTCTATGAAGAGAAGGACTTTTAGTTGATTTCTATGAAGAGAAGTCCTAAAGTCAATGTATATTCTCTGAATACTTGAGTTATATTGTTGTTTGATTTTCACTTTTCGCATATAAATAAGTCGTTCTTTAGGGATTATGTACCATAATTACGACCATCTTTTGGCTGATACTTAGTTG
This sequence comes from Hemerocallis citrina, assembly GCA_017893485.1. Lineage (NCBI taxonomy): Eukaryota > Viridiplantae > Streptophyta > Magnoliopsida > Asparagales > Asphodelaceae > Hemerocallis > Hemerocallis citrina. The sequence goes on from CM030367.1 coordinate 139,533,435, forward strand.
TATGTACATCATCACCTGATTTGTACAATTCGGTTTTCTAGAGAAGTAAAGCAAAATGAGAGTCCGCTACATACGAGTAGCTATAACATACACATCTTTACCTTCATCTTGGAAGGGTGATTTTGTATGTCTTGTACAATTTGGCCAAGACATTTTGACAAACGGCACATTTGTAAACACTTCTAAAATGGTCAAAATATGTGAGCTATTAAGGTAATTTAAAAATATTTGGCCATAACAGCAATGTAAACTGAAATTAATTAGCAAATGAACACAACCACAAGTGAGCAAATAACTAAAGAAACCCTTCTTCTTCCCTTTTTGTCGTAACATACAGCAATGAAGAATTTCACATAACTACAGAAACTACATAACTAAAGGGTTGTTGTGAGAGTGCTTAGATCATACAACAAAAATAAAGAATATGTAGCTAAATTTGTAGACTACTACACATAAGATAAGCTTAAGCTTAAGCTCGCAAATCATACAGAAAAAACTCTCAAAACCACATTATATCATGTCCTTCCTTAATCTTCACGACATTTTACAATCTAACTAATCATTCCTTTGATGCTATTTGTTGCCAGCATTGTCTGGATACTCTTTGCAGTTTCTATAGCGGAATCACCTCTCTTAAGAATGCTTCCAGCACTTCAACCTTTTGTAGTAGTGACCCAACATTTGAATTGGTAGCACTGACCAATTTATTTGTTGTCTTCAAAGCAGCACATAACTACAAGCACAAAGCAAGAATTAAATAGTAGTTCAACCATAATATGTTACAGTTATTGTCATGAAGTAAAAGTTCTAAGTAGTCAGAGGAGGAGGGAGGCGACGTGGGCGGCGTGCGGCGTAAGGGAGGCGGCGTGGGCGGCGTGGGCGGCGTGGGTCGTGAGGGAGTCCATGTGGGTTAGATGAGGGAGGCGATGTAGGCGGCGTGCGGCGTGAGGAAGTCCATGTGGGTTAGAGGAGGGAGGCGATGTGGGCGGCGTGCGGTGTGAGGGAGGCAGCGTGGTCGTCGTGGGTGGACGGCGCGGGCAACGTGTATTAGAGGAGGGCGTCTTAGAGTAGGAGGGCGGCTTCGACGTCGAGCAGCAACGGTGAAATGTAAAGGAGGAGGGCGGCGTCGGTGTTGTGAGAGAGGGAGGCGGCGTGAGAAGGAGGAAAGAGGGAAAACAGAGAAAACGGCGAAATGAGAAGGAGAAAGAGAAAAGAGGGAAAGAGGAAAAAGATCGGGAGATTGGAGAGAGAAAATCTATTATTTAAGGAATTAAACAAATAATTGTAAATTTTATTTTTGCAAATAAGCCCTTTGATTAAAAGGGTGATCTAAGGGCTCTTATTTTTCCACCTCACTTTGTATGAGGAAATTTCCTCATACAAATATGAGGCTCACTTTTCTATATATATATATATATATATATATATATATATATATATATGTATATATATATATATGAGAAATGCTCAGTTGAAAATGCAGGAATAAGAAAAAAAAATCAGTCCAGACCCAATCCTAACCCTTCGTTCATTTTGATGATCAAACCCATCAAAGGCTAGGCGTCGATGTCAGCTTCGGGTTTAGAGTTGGAGATTGTCAACCACATATTTACAAGGGTGTATTGAATTGGAATTTGAAAAGAATTTAAAAGAATGTGAAAATCCTAGTGTATTCTATAAGGATTTTAAAGGAGTTTATAAAAGTCACAGTGTATTCAATTGAGACTTTAAGTGATTTTATTCAATTCTCGGTGTATTCAATTAAGATTTTAAATGACCCCATTCAATTCTCGGTGTATTCAAAAAGTTATTGATTTTGGTAGAATTGAGAATTTGGAAGATTTAGATGGAATCTAGGGTCTGAGGTATAAATACCAAAAGCTTTTGCAATTCTTGGTGAGTATGGTTTTGTTTCCTGTACATATGCCCCAAATTATCCCCAAATAAACCCAAACCCTTTAATCCCCCTTCTCTCTCCATCGTCTTCTTCCTCCTCCTCCTCTCCACCCGACACCCTCATCCGCTGCTACCCCACTCTCCTCTACCTCCCGACCTCCGATCCCCATGCAGAGGCCTAATTCAACCCAAACCCTAATTCAACCCAACCACCGGTCTCCACGCAGAGGCCTCCATCTGCCTCCTGAAAGACAGTGGAATCAATTTCAATCAAAATCAACCCAATGGAGTTGATTAAAAATATTCTCAAGATTGCTATGGCATAAAATTTGATAATATGCAATGTCTTTGCCAGATGAGGGAATGTTGAATACAGAGATGGGTTTAGTGCGAGGGAGGTTGTGGAGGCAGTGGTTGCCGATCAAGTGGTAGACTCGGCCATTGAAGTTTTGGAATACGCTGACTAGTTTTTCGACTGTTGTTTGAGACCGCGATTTGGGGCATTGGCCGTCGACAATGTCACCCAGGTTGATTACAAAGTTGAGGCCCATGTTTTTGTTCCAGCTACCGACTGCGCGAAGAAAATTACCAGGGGCGCTAACTCAGTTAGCGACAAGGATTTTTTTGTATTAAATTTTCAACCAGGGATAGTTTGGTACATACTTACAAAAAGTGGGATAGTTGGTAAAAAAATTCCCTCCAACTCTCAGAACATGACAGAAAAACGACATTGCACATCTATACATGCAACTTGTTTTTTTTTGAAGGAAAAGGTGGAATATGGCACCCTGTTTCATTAATAAGATCTTAACGAAACAAACTCAGAGTATTGGGCCAGATTACAAACTACAGACAGAAAATAAAATATACATGAAGCAACATGACCCGTACAAACAACAAATCCCTCCAACAACCCTGGAGGGTGGGCCGACAAACAAGCTCGGTCCAGCAAAATTGTATATATGTCAGTTTAGCTTCGTCCACTACCTTCACGGCACATGCACACCCACCTGAAACAAGTCTGGCAGGATTTTTTTCACCCACCGATCCCTGCCTTCTCCTCGCTGGAGGGACCCTGTCTTTGGGCCCAAGCCCCGCATGTAGAGTATTGACAACCGCCAAGCTCTGTCCGCCTATCCTCCCACAATCTTGCAATAATCACTCCCTCACCAAAAACCGTAGTCAAGGAGAGAATCGTGAAGAGGATACCTTCTCCTCTCTCACGCCCTTGCTATCTCCAGTGAATTCTCACAAATACAGACGAACACCACCATAGGATAGTGAAGAGCAACATCTTCACTCACCCACTCTCTCTCTCTCTCTCTCTCTCTCTCTCTCTCTCTCTCTCAATCAGAAAACCAATACAAAACCTAGCTGATTGAATTATCACCTTCTCCTCTCGTCAAAACGGGCGATGGCGTTGGGCTTCAGCTTCCATTATGAGGGCGTAGTGGTGGTGATGCCTCGTCGACTGTGGTCATCAGGAGAAGTAGCCCGGATGCAGCCTCCCAGAATCTCCTCCACTCAACCTACAAACGCGCCAACAGCTCCCACAACCACTACCAAAGAGAGAGTCGTGCAGAGGATACCTTCACCTCTTTCACGTTTGTGCTTTCTTAGGCGATTTCACACCAAACAACTATCTCGTTTTCCACACCTAAAAACCCCGCTCCAAGAGAGAGCCGTGAAGAGGATACCTTCACCTCTCTCACGCTCTTGCTCTATCGGGTGATTTCTCCCCACACAGACACACACGCTGTAAGAGATAGTGGCATAAGCTGGAGGAAGCTCAATAGCATGATAGTAGACACAGTGAAGACTGCACCGGCGACATCGTTGGACCCCCCAAAAGTTAAGACAAGAGAGCGCACATCATGGAGGGACCCCATCTTCGGGCTCAAGCTCCACAATCGTGCAATACAATACATCGCCGCCCTCCCCACCAACACAATAATCCCCCAATCCCAACCTAAACTCCCTATGCTATGGGGGTGACCGATAGCAGAACCATCGGCCACCGTAGCGGCCTCAAAAACCACCCATCGCCGAAGAAGATTGTCGAGGCGCCGGCGAGAAGAGCGGTGCGCCTCCCGAAACTGGAGATGGCGGCAGATCTTCATGTCGATCGAGAATAGCGGCAAAGTGGAGGGACGACGGTGGGGAGCATCGGCGACAGCAGCAGCATTGAAGAACACTCATCTCCGAAAAAGAGCCCGGCATTGATATCAGTGAGCTCCACCCAAAACTAGAGGCGACGACTTCAGCAGGTGGGTGGCGCTCTGAGCAGTCCTCATCGGTGGAGAGGTGGCTACCGAAGCATCGGTGACTCCGCGAACCCCACCCAAGGAGCACGCCACCGCACGACAATGGCCTCGAAGACCCACCAACGAGTCTTGGTCTGGAGAACGACAGGAATAAGAGGGGAGGGAGGGAGGGACAGGGGAATGATTGAGAGGAGGGAGGGACGGCGGGGAAGGAGCAACGGGGCGGCGGCGACGAACCCTAGCTGCCGCCCCCACAAATCAGATCTAGAGTTTCGTTACTGTTGTTTTTTTTAGGGGGGAAGAGTTTCTCTCTCTAGAACTTCTAGAGAGAGAAACTCCAATTGGTATATTTATACATGCAACTTGTTGTCACATACAAAGTAGGTAGCCAGGAGGTACAATTGGTTGTTCCCAGTAAGGCGATACATGGACAACATGTGTTCAATGCGACAAAAATTCAAAAAAGAAGTGCCTATGTGACTGCTCATATCAAATCTTCGGTTTGCTTTTACTATAAACTAGTCTTGAGTGTAGCAGAATTTGGAAGAAGTCTTGTGTTGAAATTTTTGTTTAATATATGTCATTTCTCGAAACTATTTGCAGACAGAAAAAAGTTATCAAACTATTTGCACTCGGGGACTCAACAACTAGACTTGCGTTCCTAACGGCGAGCTTAGTTATTTCGTGCTCGCCGTTGGGACACGGCATGTGTAGTTTTTTTGTGAGAAACTCGATGTTCCCAACGGCGAGTTTGTTCAAAATTTTCAAATAAGACTCCCCGTTTCCAACGGCGATGAGATTTATACTACACTCGCTGTTGGGAATGTCGAGTTTTGTTCAAAAATATTTTGTATGGAGTTTTTTTCGAAAATTCACTAAGTCCAATAGAGAGTTTCACTCTCAGTGAAATTTTATATATCCTCATCGTTCTCAACAGCGAGTCTAGTATAAAGAACCTCGTCGTTGAGAACAGCGAGTCTTGTTTAATAATTTTAAACTAAACTCGTCATTCTCAACAGCTAAAGAACCTCACCGTTCACAATAGCTAAAGAACCTCGCTGTTCCCAGTGGCGAGTCTTGTTTGATAATTTTGAATTGAACTCGTCGTTCTCAACAACGAGTTTCTCCAAAAAAAAAAAAAAAAAAAATTAGGTCGGTCGTTCTCAACGACAAGCACAAAATAACTCAACTCGTCGTTGAAAATGATAAGTCTAGTTGTTAAGTCTCTGAGCACATATAATTTGATAATTATTCACTTTCTGCAAATAGTTAGGAAAAATGACATATGTTAAATAAATAAAAAATCTGTCGATTGATAAGATAAAGTACAATGCCTGGTCCAACAGCAATGAAGTTTTCATAGCAAGACCCTTTCCTTTTCATTGCTTTGAGAGAGAATTTAATGATTTGACAATCATGATAATTCATATTTCATCGTTTATAATAGCTAGATTGTTCGTAATTCTAATATCCGAGTCAGAGCATCCACAGTCGTTGAAGCCAAATTTTGGGTATTTGGAAATTTAGAAATAGGAAAAATAGAATGTAGCTGCAGTAGTTGAAGCTATTTTTTGGCTATTTTCGATTGGTCGTTTGTTTCCATTTAAACGACGGAAGATTATCTATCGTCAATCTCATAAGACGGTATATAATACACCGTGGGTGGAGCGGTAATAACCTTTTTTTATTTTTTTTAAAAAAAAACCCAACAACGGGTGATAATACACCGTTAATTTGAAGCCACGGTCCATTATTCACCGTTGGTAGACCTTCTTTTAAAATTTTTTTTTTTTTTTTTAAAAAATGCCAAGGACGGGTTATAAAGCACCGTCAATTTGTTCAGACGGTTGTTTATTTACCGTGCGTTGATGTATTTTTTAAATTTTTTTTTTTTAAAAAAATTAAATCCAATAACGGGTCACAATCTTCCGTCAATTCGATCACACGGTGGATTATTTACCGTTGGTTGACTGTTTTTTTTAATTTTTTTTTTTTAAAAAAAAATACCCAGCAACGGATCATAATTCCCCGTCAATTTGAACACACGGTGTTTTTTCCACCGTCAGTTGACTTCCAGGTTTTTTTTGTTTTTTTTTTTTTTTTTTTTAAAAAAACCCAACACGGAAGGCTAACAATTGGTCAATTTCCCATTAATTGGTCAATTTCCCATTAATTTCCCATTAATTGTTTAAAAAACCCAATTGGTCAATTTCCCATTGGTCAATTTCCCATTAATTGGTCAATTTCCCATTAATTTCCCATTAATTGTTTAAAAAACCCAATTGGTCAATTTCCCATCAATTTAACAGACGGTGTATAATACACCGTCAATCTCATTTTTAATTTTTTTTTTTTTTTTTTTTTCGAATGCGTCTTAATCATTGGGAACCGTACTTTTTGATCACACGGAAGATTATTTGCCGTTAATTAGATCGGACGGGCTTTTTTCTTCCGAAAGCTATATTTTCCATTTCGCCATATCGCCTGCTATATTTGGCAGCGCACTGTTCATCGTCAACCCAAATTTTGGGTATTTGGACGACGACTGCAGTGCGTTTTTTTCCAAATTTTCCAAATTTTGGGTATTTAGCCCACGACTGTGGATGCTCTCATGTTCCTCATTTTAGACAATCTTCTCCTCTTCTTGCCATCTAAAACTGTTTCAACGAAATGTTACTTTAAATATACTAGTATTTTTTCCGTGCGATGCACGTTTTGATAAGAGTTTAAGGATTATCATGTGTGATTTACGTGTTAAGAAAAAGTTTTGTTTGACGTGTGTAAAAATATTTTGAAGGAAAAACTACAATTTGTACGTGCAATGCATGTATTTATAAGTAGAATTTGAGTTGTACGTGCAACATATGTGTATGTTTAGTGTTAAACAAATATTGTAAAATTGTTTTGCACGTGCGTTGCATGTTTTAAATAGGTGTGATTTTTTTTATTTGTTTGTTTTTGTTGTAATTAATGGGAGAGTTGGAGTTGCACGTGCAATGCACGGGTTTGTATGTTGACAACATTACAACTCCAACTCTCCCATTATAATATTAGAGATAATCATTTCATGGAATTTGATGTGGGTAAAAATATAACAAAATTGGGACCGTTCAAACGGGCATGAATCCTAAAGCTCTCGGGGGTAAAACGGTAAATTTCAGTAAATACAAACCCAACATAAGGAGTTGGGCCACTTTCAGGCCTATTAACTCAATCTGGCCGGCAATGAGGGGCTGTCAAAGCAGCTCTAACACAAAGGAATCCAGGTTCATTTGAAGAACTTAGTTTAAACCCCCTATCTATATATAGGGTAACCGCTTCTATCTCTCCATGCATGAGAGAGTTTGAAAATTTTGTCTATTTATCAAGATAAGAGTCCTGACTCGATCTCTTCACATGGGAGAGGGTAACCAATCTTATCAAAACACCAGAAAGTAGAGATAAATCCAATATCTTGAAACAACCCCCCCCCCCCCCCTAGTGAGTATATATATCTCTTGACCTCTTCAAAAACCAGGTAATTGTAAATACCGCTCTCAAAACTCTTCGTATCTTCTGAGTTTTCTGACTTTTACGTCGGAGGGTCTATCGCCGGGACCAACCCCGATGTTTCACTTTGTTTTGCAAGTCCACAGGAGCGATCACATCCATCCCCGACAATAAGAGTCAGCAGCATTTTGTGATGGTCAACATCGGTGAAGAGTAAAGGTAAAATCTTTATTGGTTTTATTAAAAGAATTCCCAATATATATTTGCTCCCACAAGAAATCAGCAGCAACACAGAAATCAGGAGCAGCAGAGCTTGATGAGTTGCTGCTATATGCCTCATCAGTATATCCTTCTAGCCAAAACCAACAGTTGTATTTCATGATTAAATCAGGTCTGCGAAATCCAGACCACGGCTCTCCTCTTAGGGGTTAAGAGCAAGGCTAATGGTTCCCCAAAAGCCCTCCCCATCGGCAAATTTCCAACCCCCCCCCCCCCCACCGATCGCCATTTCTGGGCCCCACATCAAAAAAAAAAATGGCGAATGTAAAAATGGAACTGCAAAGATGCGGTTCCATTTCGCACCACATCTGGTGGGCCCCCTATTTTTTTAAAAAAATTAATATTTATTTAATTTTTTGTTTTGTTTTTTTTTTATTTGTCTTGTTTTGATTTCATCTTTTAAACATCTTTTTAAGTTAGCTATTATAAATAATAATTATGTCATTGTTAAATTTTTACGAAGATTTTCAAAATGATACAAATATTGAATATCTTCTGAATTCGTTTTAAGTTTTAGAATAATAATATAGATCAATTAATTATATTAAAGAGAAACTGAAATGCATAAATATTTGTATGCATTGATGGATTATTTGTATACCCTATTATTTGTATTATCTTTTTCCATTGAAAATAATTGTTTTATGCAAAAAAAAATATAAACAAAATATTTGGAACCTCATAATTGGGATTGGTTAGAGCACCCGATTTGAAACCCCAAACAAAAATGGCATATTCTAAGAAATATGCCAAAATAGGAATGGGGTTCCATTGGGGATGAAAATAGGAAAGGAGTTTCATTGGGGATGCTCTAAGAGCCCATTGGAAGTGGTGGGAAATGGAAATGAGTTGAAGGGAAGAGGAGGAGAGAGAAAAAGTTGTAGGCATAAATAGGGGAAAGGGAAGGGAAGATAAATTAATAAAATAATTGCTACGGTAGAGTGCAGTTAAAATGGGAGCTTTCGGAGGAGGGACAAAATCAGATCACTTAGAAACTTCTTTCGATATTCCTAAACTTTTTTTAGAGAATGTAGCCCGAGTTGGTCAGGTGTTGTTTGGAAGGCGAAAACTCCGCTGAAAGTTAAAGTTTTCCTCTGGCTGGTGCTGAATAACGCAATTTTGACTAGAGAGAACCTATCTAAACGCCAACCGAATTTGGACTCTACCTGTGGGTTCTGCAATGTTGTCCCTGAAACTAGAGACCATCTTTTTTTAGAATGTCCCAGGAGCAAAGCTGTCCTTGTGGAGGTACTTAGCGCCCTAGAGACGAATGAGTACCCTAGTAAGTATGAGGATCTGTAGGTAGGACCAAAGTTTGCCACTGAGAGACGAACGATGAGAGAAACTTGGTTTATCGCTATCGCCGCAACGACCTGGGGTCTTTGACTAGACAGGAATAATTATTACTTCCGTGGAACATGTAATGGTATTTCTAGTATTTGACTCACATTATGCATCTTATTTTCTTTTGAGCAAATGTTGCCACAGCAGGTCCTATAGGAAGGATCGTGAGTGTCTTCCCGGTGGAGGAGTACGATGATGATAAAATCGAGATTGGGCCGACGCTAGACTAAGGGATGTGCCCGGCCTGTCAATCATTTACTGTTAATTGATCCCCACCACCCCAGGATTTTGTTTGGGGGAGTAGATATATTTTGTTTGCTTGGATGCATGTATGTTTTGTACCTTCTTCTCCCTCCCACCCCCTGCCTATTTGGGATGGATTTATGTAGTTTTATTATATTGTAGGTTCTTGTACTTGGCTCAGTAGTCTAAGTTTGTTTAATTAACACCTTATTAATAAAACAAGGTGGCCATACTCCACCTTTTCCTTAAAAAAAAAAATATTCCTAAACTTTTTTACTCTGAACCATAATCAAATCAGTTATCAGCCCCCCACCAAAGCAGCGAGGAGCCAAGTGTAACTGTCAAAAAAAGGAAGATATCACCATCATATCAATATCAATTTGTTTTCCCTTATTCCTGTAAATAAACTTGTTACGAGTCCCTTGCTATTGACATTACCATCTGGCTGCCAACAACTCACATAAACAAATGCCAGTCTAACAAATAAATCACTCCACTAGCTCTCTTTCTTACAAAATTTCCATAATGTCCACCGAATGTTCTTGTAATTTCTGTATCAAACATAACTAATGCAAACAGACATCAGCCTTTCTTTTTTCAGGAAAAAAAAAACATAAAACAAGTAAATCAAATCAAATCCACGTAACTCGTCCCTTTGAACTTCATGTATATTAATAACAGTGTAAACTTGATGCTGTTTTCATTCAGAACCTCCTGAATCTGCTGGAATATCTGACAACACCTAGTGAATGCAAGTGGTAATTAGCCTTCCTCCCAGTCTATCTCATCATCATCTTCCTTGTTGTCACCGGATGCACCAGCTTGGACATTCAGATCAGCCACCTTGAAACTTTTGCCTGCATTGATGACATAAGTTCAAGTCAAGTCAAGTCATTTTGGTGGTTCTGTTTAGATTTTCTTTAAAATAAATAGAAGAATTGTGTCCTCAGCAACACTGTCCTACACGCAACACACAATATTATTAGCACGTTAAACGCATTGTTTTTTTCCCTTGAAAATGTTAGAGAGCTTCATTTTTTACTTGCCACGCATATTAGTTGTCAGTGTTTCTTAATATTGGTATGACAAATAAAGAAAACAAAAAACAAGTGGAATGATGTGATAAGAGGTTACATATGCACCCCAGCCCACTTTAGTTGTAATGCATACAGTTCGTAGAATTTTAAAGAAAATATACATGCCGTTTCTGTGCAATCTTACAACTGTATTTTTAAAAAAATGGTTTTTTGCAAAATGATTTGAAAGGTTGAATGACCCCAACCTTCTGTTAAAACTAGTTAATGAGCACGTGCAATGGACATGAGATTTAACAAAGGATGACTGCTTTTATTTGGATGGCTAATACAACTTTGACTAAAGAATGTGTGATTAAGATCATAAGCAATAGTTTTATATAAATCATGACCACAATCTCTTTTTATAATAGTAGAGATGGCACTCAAATTTTCTTGAAGAATTTGAGTGCAATAAATAAGACTAAGACCGTGTAATAATTAATTAATAATGGAAAACTCTACATCAAAATACTTATGAATACCACTATAATACAAAAGAATCGATCGGGGTCAAGGGAGGGAATTGCTCGAAAGCAGCATTTACCTGCAGGTTGATCCTCTTCCCATTCAACATCATCTTCATCATCCTCCCGTTTTACCTTCTGACCTAGTTGGCGCTGGGATGGATCTTCAGAAACCTCATTTGAAATTTGAGATGTGGAGGCACTATAATTTTCTCCTTGTTGTATTGTATCAGATGTTACTGCTTGCTCTTCTTGCCTTTTCGCTAGAGCATCATAATAAGCCTTAAGATACTCGTCCTATACAGTTACAAAGCACAGCAACAAATTCATCGCAAAATAACATAATATAAAAACGCAAAATATTAGATTAGACTATTAATCTACTAACATGTATAGTCTTTTCGTCTTCAGGCTGAGCTCTTGGTTTTTTCTCATCGACCGGTAGTGAAGCCTGATCAATGTTGAGCTCAGGTTTGACTTCTCCCCTTTGTTCTTTTGTAAGATTCATTCCTTGTTTTATCATCCATGGGGGTAAAACTTTCATGGAAGTGGGTTTTGTGTCAGTTCCAATGTTTTCTTCCTTTGCATCAACACCAGATAGAGCGACTTCAACCTGCACAATTTAGTTTTATAAGAATTGGGCAAACACAATGTCACTTATTTCAATTTACTTCTAATTAGTGTTTTCATGTGTTCACATGTCTGTACAAAAGCACACAGTTGAGTAAAATTGACTAGCAAACAAAGAAAATGTTTCAGTAAAGTCAATAATGAAAGAATCAAGTATATACAAGTGAATTAAACAGTATATGTACCATCACACATACAATCCTATGAACTAAAGAAAATCCATGAAACAAATTTTGAAACCATTTCAAGAGCAGAAAAGAGATGACAACTTCACATATCCATATAAGGGACGGGATATATTTATTAAGGAGAACCAGGACTAATAATCTTTTGTATACTTTTCAGAGGGGGGAAGCTATTCTCACAAACGATGTGCTTCAATTTGCTAACATTACAATTCCAAGGATAAGCCTTACTTCGGTCCAGGAAAGCCACATGTAGACCAAAGAAACAGAATCAAAAATACATGTTAGTCAAAGGATATTTATTGGTCGTTTTTAGATTATCTTTACCGACAGTAGTCGGTAGACTCCGTACCAACACAAATAAAGACAATAATACCATTAATTGTATGATTGTAAAATGTAACTGTTAACATTCAATCCTAACACTGATGCAAAGTATATTTTACCAAAACCTCATAATTCTACATACGCATGTCTCACTTATATGATATGATAGGACAGAAATCCAAAACCAAAGTATAATCAAAGTATAAAGGACAGAAACCGACAATCAGAGTATAAAATGAAACCAGCAAGTTAGAATACAATTTTGAAACAAAACCATGGCCTCTGCAATTATTTGGGGTTGTTCAAGAAATACAAAAGGCCCTCTCGTGCCGCTCGTGCCACTTCACCTCCCTACTCCCAAGATTTCTCCACTTTTTTTCTTTTTCTTTAATAAATGTTTATACCACCGATTAATCTGTAAACCTATAAGACTATGATTCCCTCTCCAAACGTCTCCCTAACAGATACCAATAACTCTCTCTAAACAACTCTCGGCTACTGTGTTGCCTCGACCTTTTGGATGCAAAAGTGTTATGCTATAAATCTATTAAATACAAAAGTACTTGCTATATAAAACACCTAAGTTTATCCACAGCAACCAATTTATAAGATAGAAGAATTGAAGCAAGCAGTAGCCAGTAGGATGATATTAAGAGTTAAGTCTAGGATTCAGATATTACATTTATGGTTGCAAGTTCAAAATGAAAAATTTTCCAAGTACTGCAAATCTGTCTTCCCACAAATATATACTGTGCCAGCAAATCATACAAACTAACAAAGAATATGTAGATGATGTAATTTGCAAATTAGAAAGCATATATACCTTTGTCTCCCCAAGGAATGGCATTGGTGTACCACCATATCCTTGTCCTTGAGAAGATTTTGATGGATCATTTCCATTAGCATCACCATTCGCACGAGCAGCTGCATTTGCTCTGGCTTCCCATGCTTGAAGATTTCCGAATTCAGGAATAGGGATATCCTTAACTCTTGCAAGCTGCAACGTCAAAGGCTTCAATTGCTCCTGCAACCATTTAATCTTTAGGTTTCAGAAAGGCCTAATATAATTCCTATTGTGAAAGGCCAGTGTGTTGCCAGATCAAGGATCAATTATCTAGTAGTGTTGGAGCATAGGTAGGTAGGCGAGAGAGCAAAATATATCTAGGTGACTGGAGAGTCTAATCTGAAGTGGAGTTTCGAAGTACATGAACAGTGTGAAGGCGAGCCACATACATGCAAACACAATTACTGATATGAGAGAGAGGATGATACAAGGAGGGAGTTAAGTACTTATGTGAATTGGCCATATAGGTACGAATACCAAAGAATTATACTTCTCCATAGTCCCTACAAATCATCAAAATTCAGATGCCACAAAGTGAAATATAGCAGATGGGTTAAAAAATCCATTCATTATATGAACACTTGTGTATAAATGTCCGCAGAAAATTGGTCTTCAATTCTTATAACATTATAATGAATGGCAAAGATAATTGATTAGAATAAATGCCATTGCCAACCACTTTAGGAGCACTTGTGTACAGCAAAAAATCTTCAAATAGCCTGTTTCCTGTCCGTACAATTTTATGATGAATGGTGAGGTTCGGTGGATATTCATAAGCATATATCATATAAATTCTTATTTCAGCGTCAGGTTCCAGATTATTATCTCAAACTTTCTCAATTTTTTTCTCAGATATATTTCGCCGTAGTGAATTGGAACACACGGAGACATTTTTTATTCTAACAGCTCTAGTATTCTGTCCAAGGAAGAGCCAAATATTTGTATTTTTTACCAAAATGACCCACTTTTTGAAAGTATTTACCAAATTGGCCCACTTTCGAAAGTATTTACCAAAACGACTCACTCGCGATCTCAGATAGCGAGTTTGGTTAAACCTCATCGCTATCTGAGATAGCGAGTCTATGGTTATCTGTTTCTCCACACTTTGGTGAAAAATTGCAAAAAATACCAAGTTCAGCTCTAGTATTCTGTCCATCTCCGATACAAAATCACTCGCTAACTGAGATATCGAGTGTATGGTCTTGAAGAAAAATAGCAAATTTATACTCGCTATCTCAGATAGCGTGTGATTTTGTATCACACTCACTAACTAAGATAGTGAGTGTAGATTGTGGACGAAGTTAAAAATCCCTGGGCTTAGACTCGCTGCCTCAGTTAGTGAGTGTGTTTATACCACACTCACTAACTGAGATAGCGAGTGTCGATTGGGAAAGTTTTTATAGACTCGCTATCTCAGATCTATCTCACTTCATCGAAACACTCTCTCCCAAATTATACCTTCGAATCTATGATCGGGACTATTGAGCAATTCGGGATCTTCGATTATGGATTTAGGGTTTTAAGGGTAGGAGTGGAGAGGGTTGTGAGTGATTGATTGGATCACAATAGATTTTGGATGAATTTTGTTGGTGAAATAACAAATTTGGGAGGCTAGGATTTGTTCGTTTTAGATTTCTTTCGGAGTTAGCGAGAGAATGGAAAGAGAGAAGTAAGGGAGAGCGAAAGAGCAAGTCTTTAAAAATTTTCCAATTGACACTCGCTATCTCAGTTAGCGAGTTTAGTACAAAATCACTCGCTAACTGAGATAGCGAGTGTCGATTAGGGATTTTTTCTTTAAGACCTTACACTCGCTATCCCAGTTAGCGACTGTGGTACAAACACACTCGCTATCTAAGATAGCGAGTCTATACTTGATATTTTCTTCAAACACATAACCATAGACTCGCTATCTCAGATAGCAATGAGGTTTTAACCAAACTCGCTATCTGAGATAGCAAGTGGGTCGTTTTGGTAAATACTTTCAAAAAGTGGGTCAGTTTGGTAAAACAAATCCAAATATTTTGGGTATAGACAGCATCAACAAGGTAACAAGAAAGAACAAAGGGGAAGACAGAAACATTGACGAACTTGCTATACTTCCCATAGTACTGATTTCATCATTTATGTTCCACCTACTCCTTTGGTCGCCATTCAAGTTCCAAAATATTTACTGTAAGAGCTGTTTCAATATGACTTAACAATCTTTGCACGCTATCCCATCAAAGCACCTAGTATGAAATAATCTGTTTAACTACTGACCTATCCGTTTTTCAGAAATCAAATATTCATCTCATTTGAAAACGTTAATTTGCTATCATACAGTCAACTGGCATTGCAAAAAACCAAACCACATCTTCTATGCCATTTTTAATCCAAATCCATGACATGTATGCACAATCTCAATTGGACCACTTTCTCTGCAGCAACATATAAAAAAGTAAACAACGGTAGAGTCCGATTCCGTCTAATACACTGTTTATTTCCAGTTAATCACCAATCACAGTTTTGAAATGGGTTGGTGACTGTTTCCATTTAACCCCTGTTTAATCCCCGTTCTTTAAAACACAGACAGTATGGCCTTACAGATAATGAGATGAACAGCATAACTGCATAAGTATTACAGGTATAAAATAAAGGCTTCAATGTATAAGATTCTCACCTCTCTCATAGTATAAGAGAATCATCATTTTATAGATATCTGAAAATTAGGATGTAAAGTTGAGGCATAAATAATTATTATAATAAAAGTAAAAATCCATACTCTGGGGACATCCATCCCCACACTCAATTGAATTTCTGTGTTTTATTCTTATGAGTATAAATGGTTCAAGAACTAAGTCACTAAGAAATTAAAAAGAGCTCTTGAACAAGTACAGTTTAGTTTTAAACTTGTATATTGAAGATGTTACAGTGATCGGCAACTTTTGCCATGCAATTTTTTTCATCAGCATATGCATCGAAGTCGATGTCCATGAGAAAACAATTTACCCAATACTTCCTTCGAGTTAAATGCAACAATAAATATTGAAGAATAAGATGAGAACAGTGATAGTAACAGAATTACAGCCCATGTATCTAACCTCAATGTTCTGAAGCATGTCCTTTAACTTTTCACGCCGCCGCCTCCTAGCATTGTCATCTCCGTCTCTCATTTCTTCGGAAGGAAGCTTGTCACTCTCCGCAACAAGTTCACCATTGCAATTTTCACAGTGAAAAAATTCATCATGTGGACTAAAAAGTTGAAGTGCATCAAAAGCTGAATACCTAAGCAAATAAATAACACACATTTAGCAACAGTGAGACGTTTAGCAACTCATTTTTATGCATAAAAAATTACAAACAGTTGCACTGGTCATTGTACCTCCTCCCACAATTAGGGCATATGTATTGTTGAACTGTGTTCCTGCTGTCTAGCTCATCCTTTAACTTTTTCTTCATTCTATGCATTCGGTACCTGACAACATCATATATCTGCAACCACAATTCAAAGCACATTGTTTGATATAAAAAAAACATTCTAGCGACAGCATTGGTCACTAAAATGTAAAAATTAGACAGATAAACAGAAACTAGAAGGAAACATGATAAAAATGAGTGCCACTAATCATACCGTCTTGTTAGATTATATCAAAGAACCTACCGTAGTTATTTATTTAATTATTTCATGTTCTTTGATAGTTTGATTTAAAAACCTAATGCTACCGCACACTTTTGACAATTATCAAAACATAAGGGAATTGGTGGGAGACTCAAACACCACCCCAGAGCAGATAAAAGGTAACCACCTAGAGTGGATATTTTGTCATGACGCGTACCATATTGTATTCATGTCGAACACCGACACTCCGTGGATACTCCTTGGACAGGTGCTTGACAATTCTCACATGTGCCCTAAAATTTAACGGAACTCTTTATATATAAACTTTTTAAAATTGTCCTTGAATAATTATTGACCACATATCAACAATTTTTAAATACTATTTAACTTCTTTATAATAGAAATATTATATTTTGGCATAAGAATGTATTCTCTTATTATGTAACTGTGTATGAACTAAGAAAGTTTTACTAGTTTTCAGTTGGCAAAATATCTCTTATTATGATTGTGAAACAAAAATTATTTGTGGATGTCATTTGGAATATATTTACGAGTAATAGTGATGAACTATGATTACAATTAATATGCAATATTATTGTTGCGTCCATGTACGTTTTCTTTAAAAAAATTCTTTACCCCGTATTATACCAGTATCCATATTACCTAAATAAGTAGTCAATGACAAAACTCATATATGATTAGAATCAACCTGTGCATAATCTAAGCAGCAGTAAGAATGAGTATGCATCTTCGCTTTTTCTTCATGTTTAGAATTTCGATGACCATCACCTGTTGCAGCAACTGCAGCACTAAATACTTTTGCACCTTTGGCAGACTACAAAAAAAATAAGGACTAAAATAAGTCAAAATCAAGTAATGAATCAGTTTATGATGTCACGGGGTTTGACTTTACAAAAAGTTGGATGAAAGAAAACTTTACCGTGATACTATTTAACAAATAAACATTAGCAATAAGATCTGCTGACCTTATAAAAGAAGAATATCAAGAAAAACGAGTTAACAAACAATCAAGCTGAATGAGTATTACAAACTCCATCAGCAAGGCAACAAATCTGAACTGCAATACAAGTTTTCTTTTTAGCAATCTTTTCAGATGTATATTTAAGTAATCTTTTACCCAACCCGAAACTGTGATTCCTTTTTTTAAGAGTTACAAGGTTCTGGGAGAATTTGGGTCCATGGAGGGTGAGTCCACAATGCAATATAGATGTTACTATTACACTGAATTATCACTTCCTTAACAAAGCTTTTGTTCCTCTTATAAATATAAATGGCATTATTTGGCTCCTCTAAAGGAGAATACTTTTCTTCATTTAGTTGTTCATATTAAGCTGCATAAGGTTAATAATATGATTAAGGATAACTTAGTTGTTAGTCTAAAGTGTCTTGTGTAGTTCACATGAGGAGTCTTGTATCACTTGAGTCTAGTATCTTTGACAATCGTGTAAGGAGGCTTTGAAGAAGGTTAAGCCTACTTCAGTTAAATCTTGGTGTGGACTTTATGGCAAAAGAAGACAATGAGGGCTAAAGTTAGAGTTAGTTAGGGCATGGCAATGATAGCAATGGTTTGAATTTGATGCATGTAAACTATCAGGGGCTTGTTTGTGTTAATCAAGAGCATTACAGGGACACAACGCAGTCAATAGAAGGTACATTTTCATATATGTCACGTTGAAGTCATTGCCACATTTTATCATTGCGCAAGAGCATTATTCCCTTGGTAAATGGTATGCTAAAGATGAAATTCAAACTATGTCTAGATCGATGATATAAACATGTGATCCAAGAGGAAATAAAAAGCAAACAGGGAAAGGGACACCTTGGGCAGACAAGTAAATTTTTGTCTAATTAACCGCCTCAAGGCCACAAGAAACTGACAAGCCATTCTTGGCAAATTGGCAGCTCTCCGAATCAAGAAAACTAATGGGACATAAGATGCAGTAAAATAAGACTGGTGTTCTACTAAGTTTCAGAAAAATGGCAAATGGGCTTGATCAAATTTAAATAGGGTTTTGATCGAGTATTTTATGATAACTTCTTAGGTCCAAAGATGTGAAAACTAAATGAATTCTACACAATAGAACTAAGTTAAGTAGTAAACAATGAAGCACTCAACTGGTGCTATATTATTTCCAATAGGAGTCTTTCTATTGCTGCTTCCTTTGTATGAGCAGTATCTTTTGTATTCTGATTGGCTAAAGTTGCTCATGGATGTACTCATATACTTATGGTTTAATTTTTTCTTTTTTGGCTGGGTTTTTTTTAACTCCATCCCTATTATAAATAAATAAAAATATTTCCAATAGGAAATTAGGCGTATTCTTACTTCGTCAAAGAAGCAACTATTTTGGAATTTATCAAGGAGGCTTAAAGTCTGGGCATTGTAAGTGTAATCATCTATAAAGAGAAATAATTGTAATGTCCCACTTCATTTAATTCAATCTAGGATGTAAATGAATGTCCAAGAAATTTGACACAAGTCAGTTGCAATTGTATTAGCAAGCATGGATTTGATGTCTGAATAATATTTGGATTTTAGTTCAAGAGATTTTAAGGTTCAATCAACTTAACGTCAGTATTGCTTCTGAACGAGTTAATTTTAATACACGGGAAAATGGATAAATATATTTACAATAAGTAGAAAAGTAGAAAAGTTAAGTATTGATTAATGGCTTCTATTACGTCTTATGCACGAGTTCTATAAGAGGCTACCTAATAAATCAACCATGTCAATTTAATGCAGAAGCATGATGAATCCTCATGTACCCGTGAATTTTTAAAAGGTAACAGTGAAGTGTCAGAATACATAAAACAATTTAATAAGATTTTAACTTGGTATTATTATAAACCAGTGATATTTTCCCAGTTTAAAGACAGTACTATCAATAGGAAAAAAATATTGTAAAATAAAAACATGGTGTACGCAGCTGAACTGTATGCCCTGGGAATCCAAGTACACTTCTTAATAGCGGCTGATGGTGTTATGACTTATATGCCTAATATGCTTAGAGGAGATCCTTAAATTTTCATTCCAAACACCACTTGACATCAGCTTCCAGGAAAGTCTGATATTCTCACTAAACACTTGAATTGAAATCCTGTAACTCTGAATGCTCAATTTTGATAACTTTCTACTTATTAGGTAAATGGGAGAAAGCAACTGCTCCACTTTGATTTGGATCAACATGCTTTGCAAGCATCTTCATGTGTAATGAATATCTTAAAAATTCTAATCATAGACACATGGAAAGTAGGAAGAAGGAAAAAAAGAAGGGGGAATGGCCAGATAGTAATGTTGTACTAAATTACTCATTTTAGATAGTTGTCACAACCTCCTAGAAGTTAAACATATATTTTGCAGAATCAAAACGTAAGTTAAACCAAATATAACTGACTCAAAAGTGAGTCAGAAATGTAAGACAGAAGCTTGTGAAAGAAAACTTTACTGTATGAAGAAGTCAATCGGAGGCAAGCATCCGAATAAAAATTTATTATGAACTTATATCCAAATTAATTGCTTATGACTAACCTCCTTCCGATGATCTCTGGTGATTAGCTTCTCTTCTTCAAAAAATCGTAAAGTACGACGAAGTTGTTTAGAATGCAACTTCAAAGCCTTGGCCAAATCTTCCTCTCTGACCCATTGGCGCCTGAGGTATTAAGGTATGAGAACCAATTTTGGTAGGAAGTTCTCAAGAGATGATCATAGTATTAAACAAAATCCTATACAGCATTAAGGAATTCAGTTGAAAGGTCAATGCTAATTGTCAAATGAGACTTTAATTCTAGAAAGGAGAAGAAACGGGTTGATCAAAACTAGAGCTACAGCTTTATGAATGAGTAGCTCCAACAAGCATTCATGCTTGGCTTCCATGAAAAAGAGCTTTGCCTTCACTTGAAGTAATATTATAAAGGTATACAAGAAGTATGTTATAGACCTTGAAAAGAAAAAAAACAAGTTACAAAGTGAAATTATAGAATCACAAAAAGGTATCGGATGGAGATGTAGCGGATACACTTCCAAAAAACTTTTGCTGTGAGCAACATTTTTTCAATAATTGAAGTTAACAAGACACAGATCTGGTTCTTTATAAACCCCCAAGTAAAGTAGCCATGCAGACCTTGAAAAATCACCTAAATAACATTCCCTGAAAATCTTCTACCCATTTTTATTGAAATGCAGTGAATAGAAAACCAATTTATTGAACCACTCAAATCATGTACCACCAAATAGTGAAATATCTGCATGATTAAAGACATTCTAGCTTACGATGTCCTGATTCCATCAAACACTCCAGATTATGGATGAACAAAACTTTATCGAGATGCACCAAATAAATGCTAATATGCACTACAAAAATGTCCATGTGCTCATTTGAGGCTTTTCATATCATCATCACTACGTTTTTGGCATGGGAACTACATGTGTATTTATTATCCGTCTTTTTGCCGGCAACATCATTCAAACACTAAAAAGATGTGAACCGACTTTGTATCAAGGGACAGTAGAATTCTAATGACTTTTACAGCTCTCACACGCAACTAGCCATGCAAATCACATTCAACTCGCCTCCCCTCTCTCCTATACATTTTGCCTAGCATTAGCTTATTAAAGGGGGGAAATGTGTGCAATGCACGCCCTTGATTGACAACAAAAATCTATTACATTCGTAACAGAAGAACTAATAGAAGACCATTGAAATCTATTGCATTCGTAAGAGAATAACTAATAGAAGACAGATAATCCCGAATGATCAAGTAAGAAAAAACATTTGTACTCCATCAAAGAACCCAGAGGTTAAGATGATAAGTACAAACATGCTTCCCAAGAAAAGAAATGTTCCTATTAAAAAACATTAAAATTTTCTGCAAGGTGTAGATGATTTCCCTCTTATGCATATCTCCAGATAAAACCCATAAAATGATTTCCTCCATAATGATTCTAATTCTAAGACTTGAACAGATACGTCAACAACAAAAATCTAGGATGCACAATTATTGTTCACTATGTGTTTCTAAATCCAGTGAACTATAATTTTTGCTAAATCAAGTCAACTATAAGTTTGGTCCACTACAATTTTGGCTCAATCTAGTCCATCCAAGTTTACTTTCTTCTTTTTTGAAAAATAAATTGGTTAATGTTGACATAGAATGTGATAACTACCGGTTTCAATAGGCAGTATGATTTCTCTTAAATCAACAAGACTTGAATTTCTTTTATGCTAGCGTAGAACGGGATTTTGGTTCATTTATGGTTAAATTACTATCAAAATTAACGGAAGATATTATTTCTTGGGTCAATCATCGACATGGAAATTTAATAAATTAGTTTAAAACCCATATATCTAAAAGGGAAACCCTTACTTAAGACTTGAGTCTTGGGTTCAAACTAATTTATCCACCTATCCCTCTTTTTGGTCATCCATCTCTTTGGTTTTTCCATGTGCAACTATTATTCGAGCTACAACCTCAACACTCTCCACCTTGGCTCAAAACTGGAGCCTAAACCTTGGAGAACTTCGAAGATTAATACCACAACCTCTAGCTTGAATAGTATTTCTTGTGCCTCCGCCAATGTTTTGACTTGATCTTGAACTCCGCCACTTTTTTACTCCGCGCTCATGCCTTCTGCCAATCAACCTATAGATTCCACAGGACATTGTCTTTTTCCAACCCTCTAACTTGACAAAGCCTCCGTCACTGGTTGACTTGACACAACAACTCAAACTACATTCCATCATTAACCCAACTTCTTCATCATGCTACCACGCACTTTAACACTAGTTACACTATTAGTTTTAAGGAAAGGCCTGTTATTTCTTAGCCTTGACTCTGCCACTTTCGACTCCGCACACATCTCCTGCCAATCAACTAGTTGGCTCGGCACTCCCACCATTCTTATAAAGTAGTACATGAACCTTATCTATAATTATGTTAATAATTTTCACCACTTACTGCACAAGATCATTAAAATCATCTCGGTCTTTGCTTGGTAAATTCATAGCTATAGAGTGATTTCACAATAATATTTATAATAATAAAAAAGAAAAATTATTGTGGATTTAAAACAAAATTTGATAATTAATTGTCATTGATGTATTAATCTGATAGTATGCAACTTTGACTCCTAGAATTCCATCTTCTTCGATTAGATGATAGGTGTTCTCCCAGTTTGGTAACCCATGCATGTAACTTGCTTAATGAATCTGCTTAAAAAGTCTACTGAAGTGCACAACTTATTTCAACCATCTATGAAATATCTAATCAAGTACTTAAAAACTCAAGGCAAATGACAACTATTACACAAGATGGAAAAGAAGTTGTTTCCGTCTTCAATGATCTGGACCTAGATAATTCCTAAAGAAAACATCTCAAATGGTGGAATAGGGAGAACAGGTGACTACCGTTAAGCTTCATAAGAACTCCATGCATAGCCATCTCATGGATGATCTGAATTGTTCATATTGATTAACGTGTCTAAAATAGTTTAAGCATGTAAAAATCGAGTCATTTATCGCTTTAATACTAGAGGGAAGCATGGAGAATAACAATTTTTTGTAAGTTAATAGTTCAATAACTTACAAAAAATCTAATAGTTTCTAGAGAAAACATTTGTGCACTCCGCGAGATTCATTAAACGATATACATTCATGGGTCGCTAGATAAAGAGAGTATAAACCGTATCAAATAAAGATGATATCTTAAGAGCCAACATCATATATAATTAGATCAAACCCATAAATGGTAATTAATTATCAAATCTAATTTTAAAATCCACAAACAAATTTTCTTTTGAAGAAAACTTATTATTTAAATTATTTTGAAACCACCATTTTAATTTATAGTTGTGAATCTACCAAGTAAAGACTAGAACGATTTCGGTAATTTTGTGCAAATAGTGATAAAAACTTTCAACATAATTCTAGATAAGGATAAGGAAACAATCCACTTCATTACTCAGCTGAAGAATTGAAGCGTGACCAAAGACTACTTTTGTTTTAATTTCGGACCAAATATAGTATTTTTTATTGTAATTTGAAAGAAATTTTTTTATTCACTTAAAGTACTTTTTTTATATTTTAAGTTCACGCAAGGTTATTAAACAACCTACACTATGGACAATCACGGAAAAGATCGAGTTCATGACATAATTGAACAACATTGTTATCTACTTCAAATATAAACTTATGAGAAGATGTGATGGCACATTTGGATAATCTGTGTAAACTAAAGTAATAATGCGGATTGGAATAAAAATATGATCAATTTTTTGTTACAAAATCACCTAAAGTGACTAACGCAGGTTAAGGCATATTTAGACAACATAGATATTCACACCAACATATCAAACAAATATATCAACAACAATAAAGCCTTTATCCCAAACTTTTGGGGCCGGCTACATAAATCCTTCTCCTCCCCTCAACTATATTGTGGGTCACCTCATTCGTCAAATTACACATTCCAAATCCCATCAATAGTTTTAACCCAAGTTCGTTTGGGTCTAACCCCAGTCCTTTTTCGTTCCCATAACTTTCACCATATTAATTCTTCTTCGTTGTATGTGTTCAAACCACTCAATTGATTCTCCCACATTTTACCTTCAATTGAGCAACGTCTACAATCTTCTATATGGACTCAATATAAATTTATGCATACCAACATATGCATGAACATATATCTACTTAGGTAATATAATTTTAAGCACATCATATCCATGAACCAAGATTTTAACCCCTACTCAATTCTGCTTTTCAAAGTAATCCCATACCAAGCCTCGCCAAATAATTACCAGACTGTCCTTCAAGTTGCCATGTCAACTTAGCAACTGATGCAAAATGCGGTATTAAGTGAATTTTTCACTGATAATTCAACACCGGTTTCAACAATTAAATATCAAATTAGGTTTTTTTTTAGTTAATGTTATTATTATTCCCTAATATCAATCCAAGATTTCATCATTCCAACTAAAAACTTGATCAAATTGAGGGAAATTAAATTACCTGGTGAGGGCATCGAGGATGACGACAGCCATGCCTCGGTTATCGCCTCTAGCCATTTTGGGCTGGTTCTCGCCCTTCATCGTGATGTCATCGTAGAAGGCTCGAGCTGCCAACCTCACCAACCTTTGAAAAGAGGGAGAAATTTAATGAAAAAATGGGAAGAAATCCTAAATTATATTGTCTTGATTGGAATCGGAGAAAGGGGTGATCATAATAGGAATAAAGATGTTACCTGTTGAAGGGTTCCAAGCTCATGATCAGATCAGGGTTTTGGGAACGCCTCGGATTGGGAGGAGATTTGGATTGTGGGACGAGAGGAGGAAGGAAGGAACGAAGGAAATCTCGAGTTTTTTTTTTGCCTACATAGGCCACTTGGATAATCTGTGTAAACTAAAGAATTCATCCTTCGTTCTATCTACTTAATTTACACACACATGAACATAAACCTCCATAATGTTGACAATAACCCTACTCCCCACATTCGACCCAAATTAATATCATAAAAAAACCTGTAAACCTACTAAAACTTCAGTTCTACTTTCATACCTAAATTTGAGGAGGAGGTCGGGGATGGTTGGGGAAAGCAATCACTCGAATGGGATCGTCTAGGGTTTCAGGAAGTCGGGGAGGAAGTTGAAGGCGTAGTTCCAGCCAATGGAGCGACCGGCAGGAGAGTTGGGGGCAGCCAATTCAGCTATTGTATTTGAAGGAGAGAAGAAGGTTGGAAGGAGCTAGGGTTTCGATTCGGGGGCTGAATTAGAATTCGGGAGAGAATGAGAGAAGTAGGGGAAGAAATGAAGAATTTTTTTGCCGTGATAGGCCACTTTTGAAAATATTTGCGATTATGGGCCAGTTTCGAAACTATTAGCGTTCGTGGGCTAACTTGTGCCACGTCAGCAGTGGCCGCTATTCCCAATAGCGACATATTCATTTTCGATGTCGTTAATGCGAATAGCGGCCTATGTTTTAAATGTTTTTGAATTTTTTGTTTGCTGTCGCTATTCCCACTAGCGACCTTAGTTATATGAGGTCACTAATGAGATTAACGACCTCGAATGGATGTATTGAGACACTTAGCGATTCTTAAAGAGCTTTCCCAAAAAATTTAAAACTGAGGTTGCTATTGAGAATAGCGACCTTAGTATACTAAAGTCGTTATTCCTAATAGCGACCTACATTAGGAAACACAATCTCCTCGTTCTTTGTAAAATTTGCAAAATAGTCGTACAACTAAGGCCTGTATTCGGAATAATGACCTTAGTACAATAAATGCCTCTATTCCGAATAGTGACCTTAGTTTTAAAAATAAATTGATTGTCATTTTTCAGAGAGCAAAAGCTCTCTAGATTTTGCTAAATGTTCAAATACAGCTCATTAAAGGTTGCTAATGCGACCTCATATAACTAAGGTCGCTAGTGGGAATAGCAACGGCAAACGAAAAATTCAAAATTTTTTAAAACATAGGCCGCTATTCCCATTAGCGACCTCGAAAATGAAGAGTCCGCTGTTGGGAATAGCGGCCGCTGCTAACGTGGCACAAAGTAGCCAAAAAACGCTAATAGTTGGGAAATTGTCCCAAAAACACAAATATTTTCAAAAAGTGGCCTATGTAGGCCAAAAACTCAGAAATGAATGGGTGTATTGTGAAATTCCCAAAATGCCCTCCAACACTTACAAAATGATGCATTTGGGTGGAGAAGATCTCAGCCATCGGATCGCGATCCGATGGCTAGATCTATTGCTCTCGGTAAGGGCCTCTTCTCACCATCTCATAAAATAGACTTACTATATATATATAGCCAGCAAATGCGTGCAAACCACCTAAGCCTTTCCTATACAGCCGTATCCACTTTAGGGGATGCAAAACACCCTGGTCGTCCATCATTTGGAAAGCCAAAGCCCCACTCAAAATGATGAAATTTCTTTAGTTGGTGCTCAGTGATGCTATTTTGACCAGAGAAAGTGTAACCCCTGTTTTCCATTTTGTGTATTTTTTTTGTGTATTTTTCGTTTTGGTGTATTTTCTCTCTTGTATTTTTTTTTCTGAACCGTATGTTGGAGTTGTTTTTAATATATATTCGTTTTATTTCATTTTGAGCTCTTTGTGTTTGATTGGTTGTCTTTTTTGTTTCGTTCTTCATTATTTGTACTTTATTTCATTTGGTTTCGTTCTCTTTATTTTATTTTCTTGGGTGCTTGTGGTGGTGGTTGGTTGTTATTCTTTTCCCAATCCTATTGTTTTATCCATAATAATATTACCAAAGCCAAATTAAGTCCACAATCCTATTTGTTATCCTATGAAATTAATCTTTATCAAAACCTATTAAACAAGTCCTATTACTACTCCTAAACTATCCACAACCCAATTATCCAATTAAACCCTAGAGCCCCATATATATATATATACCTCTCCCTCACACAAACCCTAACCCTCTACTTCTCTCTCTCCCGGCTTCTCTTTCCCTCTCCCATTGTTTGCGTCGCCCCCAGCCAACCCCCACACTCCCCAGCCTCCCATCCCGTCGCCCTAGCCGACCCCGTTCTCGGCTGCACCCGACCGACCAGCACCCAACCCCTAGCCGCAACCACCGATCACCTCATCCACCTTTTCACCATCCCTCGTCTCTCTCCCTTGCCGTCCCTCACTGTCGCCAACCAGCAGTGGAGCGCGAGCCAACCGCAAGCCAGCCGACGCCCCTCTCGATCTCTTTCTCCCTTTTTGCTTCGTGGGTTTTGCTCGTGTGGAGTTTTGCACGAGTATTTCTTGGATTCGTTGGTTCGTGAATTTTCATTCGTGGGTTTTGTTCGTTGTCGGGATTCACTCCCGTTATTCTTGATTTTCGTCGTTTTTCGTCTTCGGTTAAGGCAAGTAACTTGTACTCAAATTTCTTTGTATGATACAAGTTAAAAATACCATCCATAGTGTAGTTGGGTCTAGAGACGACTCTTGTTTGTGTTATTCTTGATGTGTTTTGTCTCTATAGTGCTATTTGACCATAGATGACTCACGACATAAAATTTCACATGAAATAACATAGGTTTTACCCGTTCTTGATTTGATCATGTATGTGGGACTTTTGTGCAAATTCGTGATTTTGTTGAGAACCATGTGATATACTTGGTGTGGACGTGCTAGATACCCTAACTCATGATGTTTGGACACTTGGTAGGCTTGATTTCATGTTTGGTTGTGTTTTGAACAAGTTTTGTATGATATATGTTGAGTTGTTGTTAAGTTAAGGGGAAAAATCTGTATTTTGTCGCTGATTTGTTTTGTTTTCTGTTTTGGACTATCTTGAAGTCAGTATCTTAATTTCGGTATAAAACATGAGTTTTAGAGAATTTAGTCTATTTTCAAGCCCCTCTGACCTTGCTTAATTTCGTTTTTGTATGTGTGAGTTATGACTGTTTTACTGCAGATGTGTAGATCATTTCCAGATTTCGTTTTTGATGATTTTTTATGACTAAATAATTTTGATACTTGTGCTACACATATTATTTTGATATGAAACTTTGGTCAGTTTTTCTATATCTACTTAGGAATTACCCAGAATTTTTGTGGATTTTATTGGTGAGTTTTATGTGCCGTTTAATGCTCGTTTATGAAAACTATACTTGCTGTATTTTGCTCGCTGTTCTGTAAAGAATTGTATTTTCACCCTGATTCCTTTTACTGTATGAAAAATGTTTGTGAAATATGAAAGTTAGTAAACTTTATCTATTTTCAAATTCCTTTGGCGAAATTCGATTTCGTTTCACTGGTTGCGATATATCATAGTTTTCGTACAACAGTGTTGGGAGTTCCAGATTTGCCAAACTCTCGTTTATTGATGTTTTCTTATTTCTGATGACTGATCTAATTTTACTGGAAAATTATGAAACTTTATATTTAGATACTGAACATATAGGGGAATACCCCAGATTTTTCGTGGATTTATTTAATGTGTTTTCATGCTATTTTCCTATTCTTGAATTCGTTTTCTGGATTTCTGGCTGAACCTATTTTCTGTATTCAAATCAGTTTGAGCTATACTTTTGTGAATTAATATATGACTTATTTATACTCCCTGGATTCGGTTGGGAGTCTATTTTCTAGACATTTTGACGGATTCAGATTTTCATGCTTGTAACACTGGGAATCACTATTTTACTACAGTATGGTCTTGCTGTTCTGAACTTGAGATTTGTCTATTTTATTCTTTCATGTATTATCTTGCACTCGTACATGTTTACCTTGCAACTTGAACTTGCCACATGACCATGCCTTGTTATTCTTGATATATTTTGCACATATACATACTTGTTTGACATTAATAATAAATAACCAAGCCGGGGTTTAAGAGACATATCTAATAGTGGATAATTCAGAAACGTGTACTCGAAAGGGGATCCACTGATCCTACGTGATTACTTGAGACATGATACTTAACACGTGATTACTTGATACTTGTACGCAAGACACGATACTTGCCATTTGCATAACTTGACACGTGATTACATGATACATGATACATGATACATGATACATGATACATGATACTTGGAGCTCGATTACTTGACTTGTCCCCGAGTATACTGCCCTTTATGGTCCACTATGAAATCTAAAGTGAAACTGTTTGTTGTAGCAACTATGTAAGGTGGGCTGCATGAAGTACTACCTAGATAGTAATCACTACAAGACTTGATACATGATTACATGATACTTGACACTTGATGCATGTTTATATAATACTTGATTACTTGATACTTGATTCATGTCATTTACACTTATTCACTTTGACATGCTAGTTGTTTATTTTGACATCATGTTTATACCATGTTGCTAGTTAGTTTTCCCATGTACTTGTATCCTACATTATAAGTGGCTCGTAACTTGCAATTGCCGGGTACTTGTTTTTCTCTTTCTCTCTTCCCTGCATTCGTTGAATTGCAGATTTTGGAGAACAAGTTCCAGACGGTATTGGTGATATGAAGTATTAGTGCTGGATTTTATTATTATTATTTCTTGTAGCTTGCTGGAACAATATTGTGTTTTGAGACTTGGATTTATTCTTGTATTTGGGCAATGTAACCCAGGATATTGACTATTTCAGATCATGACTATTTGATATTTATATATTTGGTTTCAAGTATTCTTGTTGGTGTTTTGGTTCATATATGCATGTAGTTGATTCTTTTGCTTCCGACTCTGATGATACTTGTGAATGTTGTAAGGATTCTTGAACAGCTTATGGATGATGAAAATCATTCGCTGGACTTTTGTCTCGTATCCATATTCCATATTCTTTTTAGGAAGCGGGGCGTGACAGAAAGCTTAGTTAAAAGACAACCCAACATTGCACTATTTGTTGATTCTATAACGCTCCAGTTGAAACTAAGAACCACTTGTTCATCCAATGTCATAGGAGTAAATTTGTTTGGGTTGAGGAACTACGGGAACTAGGAATGAACGTGTATCCCAATTCCTACGAGGAACTATGGTTAGGATCTAAATTTGCTAGGAGCATACGAGAGATGAAAGAGGCATGGTACATTGCTATTACTGCTACAACCTGGATTTTATGGCTAGATAAGAATAACTTTTACTTTCGTGGAACGTGTAATAATATTTCAAGTAAACTAACTCAGATCATGCATTTTTTTTTTTGGGTTACAGGTCCAAGGGAGAGAATTGCCAGAGCATTTCATGTAGAAGAGTACGATGATGAGGAGATAGAGTTTGGACCGACTCTGGACTATATTAGATTATGCCCACCCTCAGAGCTTGGTGGAGGGTTTCTATCTATGTACTCCGGATGTTATATTTTTGCATTTTCTTCTTGATTTAATCCCACCCTCCTGAAATGTTGGAGGTAAAATGTTGTATTTATGTTTTGCTTGTACTTTTGGCCCAGTTTTCTGGGTATGTTTCGTTACCATCTTGTTAATGAAACATTGTGACTATACTCCACACTTTCTTTTATCTATAAGTATTAATGTGATACTTTAGAAGTTGCAGTCATGTAGATTAGCATATATAGTTTGAGGTAGGCAATTTGCCTAGCTATCTATTCCCTTAAAAAAGAAGATTTTTTTTTCATAAAAAAACGATTTTATTTATGTCACTTTTAATGTGAATGAGTGCAAATAGCCAATTCTAAGAGGGTTAGTTTGAAAACACCCCCCAAAACAATACTCCAAGAGATTTTCGATTTTTTGCGACTATGGGCCAGTTTCGAAACTATTAGCACTCGTGAGCTAACTTGTGCCACATCAGTAGCGACCGCTATTCTCATTAGTGACCTATTCATTTTGAATGTTGCTAATGGGAATAACGACCTTTGTTTTAAATTTTTATGAATTTTTTTTTGCTGTCGCTGTTCCCACTAGCGACCTTAGTATATATATGAGGTCGTTGATGGGATTAGCGACCTCAAATGAATGTATTGAGATACTTAGCGATTCCTAAAGAGCTTTATCCAAAAATTTAAAACTGATGTCACTTTTGGGAAAAACGACCTCAGTAGGAAACACAATCTCATTGTTCTTTGTAAAATTTGCAAAATATTCATACAACTAAGGCCTCTATTCGGAATAGCGACCTTAGTACAATAAAAACCTCTATTTCGAATAGTGACCTTAGTTTTAAAATAAATTGATTGTCATTTTCCAAAGAGCAAAAACTCTCTATATTTTGCTAAGTGTTATAATACATCTCATTAAAGGTTCCTAATCCCATTAGCGACCTCATATATACTAAGGTCGCTATTGGAAATAGCGACGGCAAAAAAAATTTTAAAAAAAATAAAACATAGGTCGCTATTACCATTAGCAACCTCGAGAATAGCGGCCGCTACTGGCATAGCACAAAGTAGCCCAAAAGAACTAATATTTGGGAAACTGGCCCAAAAACACAAATATTTTCAAAAAGTGGCCTATGTAGGCAAAAAAAAAACTCAGAGATTTCCTTCGTTCCTTCCTTCCTCCTCTCGTCCCACAATCCAAATCTCCTCCCAATCCGAGCTGTTCCCAAAACCCTGATCTGATCATGAGCTTGGAACCCTTCAACAGGTAACATCTTTATTCCTATTCTGATCACTCCTTTCTCCGATTCCAATCAAAACAATATAATTTAGGATTTCTTCCCATTTGTTTCATTAAATTTCTCCCTCTTTTCAAAGGTTGGTGAGGTTGGCAGCTCGAGCCTTCTACGATGACATCATGATGAAGGGCGAGAACCAGCCCAAAATGGCTAGAGGCGATAACCGAGGCATGGCTGTCGTCATCCTCGATGCCCTCACCAGGTAATTTAATTTCCCTCTATTTGATCAAGTTTTTAGTTGGAATGATGAAATCTTGGATTGATATTAGGGAATAATAATAACATTAACTAAAAAAAACCCTAATTTGATATTTAATTGTTGAAATCGGTGTTGAATTATCAGTGAAAAATTCACTTAATACCGCATTTTGCATCAGTTGCTAAGCTGACATGGCAACTTGAAGGACAGTCTGGTAATTATTGGGCGAGGCTTGGTATGGGATTACTTTGAAAAGCAGAATTGAGTAGGGGTTAAAATCTTGGTTCATGGATATGATGTGCTTAAAATTATATTACCTAAGTAGATATATGTTCATGCATATGTTGGTATGCATAAATTTATATTGAGTCCATATAGAAGATTGTAGACGTTGCTCAATTGAAGGTAAAATGTGGGAGAATCAATTGAGTGGTTTGAACACATACAACGGAGAAGAATTAATATGGTGAAAGTTATGGGAACGAAAAAGGAGTAGGGTTAGACCCAAACGAACTTGGGTTAAAACTATTGATGGGATTTGGAATGTGTAATTTGACGAATGAGGTGACCCAAAATATAGTTGAGGGGAGGAGAAGGATTTATGTAGCCGGCCCCAAAAGTTTGGGATAAAGGCTTTATTGTTGTTGATATATTTGTTTGATATGTTGGTGTGAATATCTATGTTGTCTAAATATGCCTTAACCTGCGTCAGTCACTTTAGGTGATTTTGTAACAAAAAATTGATCATATTTTTATTCCAATCCGCATTATTACTTAGTTTACACAGATTATCCAAGTGGCCTATGTAGGCAAAAAAAATATTTTCAAAAAGTGGCCTATGTAGGCAAAAAAAACTCGAGATTTCCTTCGTTCCTTCCTTCCTCCTCTCATCCCACAATCCAAATCTCCTCCCAATCCGAGCCGTTCCCAAAACCCTGATCTGATCATGAGCTTGGAACCCTTCAACAGGTAACATCTTAATTCCTATTCTGATCACCCCTTTCTCCATTTCCGATCAAAACAATATAATTTAGGATTTCTTCCCATTTTTTTCATTAAATTTCTCCCTCTTTTCAAAGGTTGGTGAGGTTGGCAGCTCGAGCCTTCTACGATGACATCACAATGAAGGGCGAGAACCAGCCCAAAATGGCTAGAGGCGATAACCGAGGCATGGTTGTCGTCATCCTCGATGCCCTCACCAGGTAATTTAATTTCCCTCAATTTGATCAAGTTTTTAGTTGGAATGATGAAATCTTGGATTGATATTAGGGAATAATAATAACATTAACTAAAAAAAAAAACCTAATTTGATATTTAATTGTTGAAACCGGTGTTGAATTATCAGTGAAAAATTCACTTAATACCGCATTTTGCATCAGTTGCTAAGCTGACATGGCAACTTGAAGGACAGTCTGGTAATTATTGGGCGAGGCTTGGTATGGGATTACTTTGAAAAGCAGAATTGAGTAGGGGTTAAAATCTTGGTTCATGGATATGATGTGCTTAAAATTATATTACTTTAGTAGATATATGTTCATGCATATGTTGGTATGCATAAATTTATATTGAGTCCATATAGAAGATTGTAGACGTTGCTCAATTGAAGGTAAAATGTGGGAGAATCAATTGAGTGGTTTGAACACATACAACGGAGAAGAATTAATATGGTGAAAGTTATGGGAACGAAAAAGGAGTAGGGTTAGACCCAAACGAACTTGGGTTAAAACTATTGATGGGATTTGGAATGTGTAATTTGACGAATGAGGTGACCCACAATATAGTTGAGGGGAGGAGAAGGATTTATGTAGCCGGCCCCAAAAGTTTGGGATAAAGGCTTTATTGTTGTTGATATATTTGTTTGATACGTTGGTGTGAATATCTATGTTGTCTAAAGATGCCTTAACAAATACTAATTTATAATTTTTCAATAAGAAAAACGAGTAATTAGATCGGGTTCTTCTTTTCTTATATCCTTTTAATTGGGTATTTGTAAAGTTTTTATCTTGTCTGTTCCTATCTTTTTCTCCTATTTGTTAGGGTTTATTTTCACAAATTTATCTGAAAAGTGCTGACCTTGATTAAGGATTTCGGAGATCAGGCATTTTGGATATAGGTCGGATTTTTATTGGATTGATGAGTTAGGGGCTGAGTTGTATCATAGTTGATAAAATTTGAATTTCATTGATGATTTTGGGAAGTTGGATTGTATTGTATTGATATATGATTTCTGGTTATTTTTTCTTCTTCTTTGTTTGGCATATTTGATTCAAATACATTTTTGTTGGATTGTTTGGAGATATGCTGATTAAGATTTTTACGCTTTCATATTTGATTAAGTTGATTTTAGTTTATCTGCAGACACTAAGGATCTTAAATCAACGAAACGAACCTTCCCATTTAGGAATTGAACAACCAGGTCAGAATTGTATCGAAAGACCTCTCTCTTCTGTTTAATGTATTAAACTGACTGGTATCTTCTCTTATTCTTGTGATATTGTTTCAGCAAAGCTTGCGTAGCAATTTACAAGTAGAACAATGTTAGAATAAAATTGAGGAATCTTGTATCTTTTGGTTTTGATATATACTAAGCTGATTAGTTTCTCTTCTTGTAAACACTCAAAGACCTTCTCCTTGTCCGAAATAGACCTCCTTCTCATCATCATATGAAAGTGACGCTGCTACAACCCCTGCAGTTAAGGAAAACCCGGTTCCCCCTTATGGAAAATGCACAGGATTCGTACCAAGAAAACCTGACTACTTTGGAGATGGTGGAGCCTTTCTTGAGATTCATGTCGCTCAGTACCTGCTTGGCTTGGGTTGTAAAGATCATAAACCGAGTTAAAAAATCCTACTGTTGACTGTAGATTCCTAAGGGAAAGTTGCCTTCGATGCTATAGTCTAACAGAAGAAGAATTCTTGCAAGATTGTTTATTCGCAACAGTCTAACAGAACAAGAATTCTTGCAAGATTGTTTATTCGCAGCAGAAGGATTTAGTCTCAAAGATAGCAATATCGAAGGAAGTGAAGGTGTGTGATGAGTTGCAGAAGGAGATTGAAGAATCAACCTAGAGGACGAAGGAAGCTTTGGAGAAGATTGTTAATCTTAGGTTAAGTGCAGCTCAGCCGAAAAATTTCCCGACTCAGTGATCAGATTCGAAGTTTATTAAGTACAAGTCATCTCAGCGATCAGAAGTGGTCAATTTAGAGGCACAGGAGAGGATTATTCGGATGGTGGAGATGCCCGTGGATCCATTAGAGCTACCAAAGTTCAAACATAAATGGGTCCCAAAAGCATCCGAGTCTCCACTTGTTCCTATCAGCACTCGCCCCAAAGGGGTACACGATTCCTCTTGATAAGAGACTTGCTGTTGATGGCAGAGGGATTTAGGAAGTGCAAATTAATGACAACTTTGCTAAGTTATCGGAGTCTTTATATGTTGCTAAACAAAAAGATAGATAGAGAGGTTGTCACTTTGAGGTCAAAGGTCCAGAGGGAGTTGATGCTGAAAGAGAAGGATAGGAAGGAGCAAGAGCTCCGTGCTTTGGCTCAGAAGGCAAGATCTGAGAGGACTGGCATTGCACGCGCTCCTGCAATTTCCCTGTCTGGTGATAAGAATATGATGGATGATGAAGTGAGAGTTGATCATCAAGAACCTCAAAGGAAGGAGACTACAGAAGAGGAGGCGAGAATGGAGAGAGTTAAGATTCGCGAGGAGAGATGAAGAGAAAGTGAGGAAGAGAGGAGGTTGGAATTAAAGGAGACACTATGGGAAAGAAGAGTAAGCTTACGAGGGATAGGGACCGAGATATTTGTGAGAAGGTTGCTCTTGAGATGGAAAACACTGGAACCGGAAGATCTGGTGAGGTTATGTATGATCAATGGCTTTTCAACCAGGAGAAGGGTTTGGATTCTGAATTTCCATCTGATGATCAGTACAACATTTTGACAAGGGGCTTTTCATAGCTGATCCTACACTCTCTACACTCTATAGGCCTAAGAAGGATGCTGATTCTGGTATGTATGGAGATGCCGATGAGGAATTGGAGAAAGTTAAGAAGATGACGAGGTTTAAACCTGACCAGGCATCCACAGGAGCATAAAGGGATTCTGGAAGTAAGAGGGATAGGCCAGTAGAGTTTGACAAGCAGGAGGAGAATGATCATTTGGTTTGAAGAATGCAATGGATAAGATTGGTAGTGGAGGCACGACTTCTAGGGATGAATATGATGGAGGCTTGGGAAGGAGCAAAATTGCTTTCGAGTGGGGGCGTTAAGAAGGGGATGTAGCTAAGAGTTCTCCGTAAGCAACACGGTTTAGATGTTAAGGTCAGGTTTGAAATCTAAGCGTTGTGTTTGAGACATGTATGAATCTTCATATCAAGCTCTTTTGTGTGTTATCATTTGTAGGGTATAAAGCCTCTCTTTAAACTAAGACGTGCTAAATCCTGCCGAGCACTTGTATTGTATGGTTTCCCTTATTGATATAATTAATTCCTGTTTTCGTATCATATTGAAATCATTCCTGAGCTATCATTCCTTCTATTTTGTTGTTAATTTGTTTAGGTGAGATATTACGGTCTGATGGCATCTTTATCTCATGTTGTTGGTGTATAGATCTCTTCTATCAAATTAGACATTGTTTGTTGAAAGAAACATGGAATTTTTCTATGTAAATCGAAATAAGGTGTTACTGTGTTAGTTGATAAAATATATTCAGCTTGGCAAGTAGAGAATGATACATACTATCTGCTGATGTTTTGCTTGTGTCTTTTTGAGTTTATAAAGCTCGGGGTCTTAATGACTATTGTGAAAAAGTGCATAAATATTTATATAACGCTTTGCATCCTTTCCTTACATATCAAGCCTGTTTTCGTTGTTATATATATTGAGTTGTATTATACTTCTTTAGTGTAGATCCAGTGGCAAATGGTAATCTCATTAATACTTGGATATAGTTATAGATACATGAGAATGCATTTTAACAGACAGAATTGAAGGGTGAGGTAGATGATGTTTCTCCTTTTTACAGATATTTTATATGCTTGGATATAGTCCCTTTAGAATTCATTCATTGGTTGGCATATTAAAGGGAAATGATGATACAATGAATGCTAATCTAAAATTTGGAAGCTTAGAGTTGATCATTCATATAAGCATAAACCTGATATAGTGATATTGATCTATTGGCCACCCTAGAAAATGTCATCCTGGAGTTTAGCACTTGTACAGTATAAATAGCCATGTTCCTTTATAAATAGTTCCTGCTTCTCTTGATCATTCTGGAGTTACTCCGAAGCAGTCGTTCTCACTTATTTGCTACTTCATTTACCTTCAAACTAATATAACTGTCTTATAACATCAACAACTGTTGTTTTTAGTGCATAATGATCTCCTATCATTTAATTTATTTTTTTTTGTTGTTGATTGTTGTTTTTAATCATATACATCTATTAAAGAAAAAATAGAAAAAAAATTGATTGTATTGTTTTGTCGATTGTTGAAATGCAAATTTCTACTTTTTATCTCCAATATCAGCACATTAGGATATTTCATCCAAGCATGTGGATATATATTGATATATAATGTGTGCTGATGTTGTGCTGACATATTAGAGTATTAACTTATCAATAATTATATTTTTTGCAGATCATCTACATCAATGGACAAATCCCACAATGAATACTCCTTTATTAATTCCTTGCAAGAAAATCAACAATTGTGGATTATTAAAGTATTGGTTACGAAACATTATGGTGTGAAAGAATACAAAAATAGTAAAGGCACAGGAAAAATCTCAAAAGTTGCACTTATGGATGATGAGGTAAGATACTTTAAATATTGTTAAAATATTCATACATATACATACACATACATACATAAATAATTATTAATACTAAATTTCCCTCTTTTGTAGGGAATTAGAATACTGGCGATAATGTTTAATGAAGTGGTGGAAGCGTTCTAATATACGTTTGAGGAGCATAAAACTTATTTTATTTCTAATGGAATATTAAAAAATGTCAACAAAAGATATAACTCAATGCACGATAAATTGGACATCATTTTGAAGTTGAAAAGTATTGTACATGAAGTTGAAAAAGATCTTATCATTGATTAGGATTGGTACAAATTTGCAACTGTAGATGAATTGCAAAGTACATCTTCTACTGTCTTTAAAGGTAAAAAATTATGTTACTATATATATATACTTGCTTCAAATCTGATTTCGATGAGCTTGTTGTCGTTGGAGTAATTTTGAAATTCATTGTTTGCTTTTTAAGATGATCGACTTTGTCGAATTTGTACTTTCAAGAATATGGGTGTGCTAAATAAAAGTATGTTTAGATAATTTTTTCACCATTTATGTGCACCAAGTGTAGCGCCCCGAATTTCTAATATAATAACTTAGAAAATACGTGGCACAATCCCAGCATCAACTTCAATGTAACATTAAACACAACCAACTCCACTAAAATTTTCAACTTTTATTACAACAAACTTTTACAAAGCACAGCGGAATTCAAAACATCTCAACTCATAATTTTCTTTTATTTACAACACAAAACTATCTCAAATCTGCTTTTACAATTTTACACAAAACTCTTATTAAATCACTTTTTCTCAAAGCCAACTCAAGCATCCAACCTCCAACTTAAAGCAACAACCTGCAACATATGAGGCTAGAGATTATCCCTAACCCCCAAAACTAAAGGGGTCAGCCATAAATGGTGTGAGTGACATAAAACAACAAACAACATAAATAATCATCAAGCAAAGATTCTTAAACAACATGTAGTGAACCAAAATACATAAAATATGAAGTAGCAAGAAATGTAAACAACAAGTGATACTAAACCAAGTGTCACGTGTAGAAAACAGGAAATCCACATGCATGAAAACCAAGTCAAGAAAACGCAAATTCTACATGCAGACTCTATGCGTACTTGTCGAAGTCTATGCATCCCACTCTACATAGGTTCGGTGCAAGCCCTTAACGTCTTCACTTCATAGGGTTCAGTCCCCCGCTATGCAACTAATCCTATTACGATGACTACTACGAGATAAAGATACACTGTGAGAATTAGCCAATGCCCGATAATTCCGGAGATAGATCCCACACCCAAGGTATTTTACCTGGATAATTCCGGAGATCATCCCACACCAAAACATTGACACATCACCACACGAATACCACATGTGCTTCGCCTCGACTCCGATAATTCCGGAGATCAATCCCACACCGAAAGCAACTACTTGGATAATTCCGGAGATATATCTCACACCCAAAGTAAAATACTTGGATAATTCCGGAGATAGATCCCACACCCAAAGTAAGATACTTCGATAATTCCGGAGATTAAATCCCACACCGAAAGCCATACTGAGGTACTTGACTCATGTTCCCGTTCATCATATCACCACTAGTGCCTGTCCTTATTATTTTTGGGTTACTTAATTACTCAACGAATCTCCTAGAGTTGGGTACTGTTCTTTTTTTTCCTCTTATAAGAGGTTACCTCTTATAAGAGATTTACAGTAAGAGCCTCTTGTAAGAGCCTCTTTTTGAGGTGTTCTTTTTATATAAAAATAATCTCTTATAAGAACCTCTTATAAGAGATTTCTGTTCTTTTTTCACCTCTTACAAGAGCCTATATTACCCCAAAGTCTATATTACCCCAAAGTATAAAAATAGTGAGATGAAGGACAAGAAAAGATAAGTTCAAATTACTAATATATAAACTAGTTTAATGGCAAGTTAAATTCACAAATCGGTGTAAATCATCTATAACTATTATAATGGGAGAGTTGGGGTTCACAAACAAATAAACAATTTTTTATTCTTTGGTGTATGTGTGTCAACACATGCACCGCACGTGTTAGTAGTTTTTTTTGTCCTTTTCATTCCCCCTCCACGTGCATCGCACGTGCATTGTACTAGATTTTTTTTCTTTATTGTCCTTTTCATTCCCCCTCCACGTGCATCGCACGTGCATTATACTAGTCAATTATAATCCCGGGATACTATAGACTTTTAATTAGTATGAAAATTAGTATGTATAAATATAAATAATAATAATTTGTTTCAAAGAAGTTGGATTAAAAAAAATTTAAGGTCAATGGGCTAATATAAATTCTTCCTTAGCTATAAATAAATAAAAAATTAAAAAAAAATTAAAAAATTTAAAAAAATAAAAAAAATAAAAAATAAAAAATAAAAAAATAAAAAAATAAAAAAATAAAAAAATAAAAAAATAAAAAAATAAAAAAACATGACCGGCTGCAGGATTTGAACATGGTGACATCATAACAAGACAAATCAACTAGCCACAACTCAAGTAATGTACTTACTGGACGTAAATATATATATCTTTAAATAAATCAGTGTTTCGACAGCATCCCTAACATAATTGTTCGAGATTGTGAACAATGAATTCCCACACTTTTTCTAGGATACCATATTACAGTCAACTACGTATATGATTACACTTTTTCTAGGATAGCATATTCCGGGCTACTATAGACTAATATATAAACTAGTTTAATTAGTAACAATTATAATATAGACTTTAGGGGTAATATAGACTTTTTAAGTAATAGAAGTCTTATAAGAATTTGAAAGAGGCTACTAGAAGTCTTTTAGGCTTATAAGATATTTTGAAAAAAATGTCTTATAAGAGATAAAAAAAGAACACTAAAAAAACTCTTGTAAGAGGGGGACCACCTCTTATAAGAGGTAAATCTCTTATAAGAGGAGAAAAAGAACACTACCTTGGTGTACCCTACCGGACAACTCAAATCTGAATAACTGAAATGCCTCAACGGGCCTCAACAAAATAACTCAACGCCGGTATACTAGGGTCACACACACCCTCTAGAGACTCAAACTCAAAAAGTCTAAACCAACTTTCCACTAAACAAAATAGCTCAACTGAATATCTTAAAATCATATTCTTAACTGAAGACAAAGTATAATCTCAAAATATCTGAAGACTAACCATTCGAAAGAACATTCAAGTTTACGAAAACTCATCAGTACCAGTCGACTTATACTGTAGTAAGTCGACTGTCCAGAGGACAAATATTCATGATTTTAAGAAAATAGACTAAGTCATATAAGTCGACTTAAGAAGTCATCGGTCGACTTACCCGAGACAAATTCCAATAATTTTCACGAAAATATTCTAAGTACCAACAGTCGACTTAAGGAGTTATAGGTCGACTGTCCAGAGAAGAAACTGCAATAACTTTACAAAATATTTTCTAAGTATACCAGTCGACTGAATAATGGTCTAGTCGACTGTCCAGAACGGATTTTCAAAAGAACTGAAGATACGGCAGCAGGGTCGTACCAGTCGACTGAATAGTAGACCAGTCGACTGTCGGCCTACAGTCTGCATAATTTAGGTCTGTATACACTAATCAAAATTTGAGTTTTTCTAAAGATTCATTGTTTATGAAAATAATTCGTATTCAGGTAAGAATGACAATCTCAAAGTATCCTCAGATTGGATACATTACTCAAATCATCCAATATCTCAAAACTCAATTCTCATGTTCTAAATTCCTAATTCTTCCATTAGGGTTTCTCAATACTGAATTTCTTTCACAACTCAAAACCAAAATCTGATTTGTAAACACAAGATCCAGATGTTCATCCATCCGATCATAACCATACTCAAATCTTAAACATGCTTTCTAGCAATACAATTTTACGAACCAAGATCTACTAGTCATTCATAGATTTCACATACATGGTACAAACAACAACCTTTGCATCATTCTCATGCAAAAAAAATACTAAATAACATACATGCCAAACCAACAACATAACAATCGATCACATTAATCAAACCACAATACAAGATTCATGTCATTCTCAACATCAAAACAAAATAACAAACAAATTTACATCACTCACCTTTGAATTGAAAAGATCCAAAGAAGAAGCCTTCCTTTTTGCGAGATCCAAATCTTCCTCTTGCTTCACCAAAACAAATCACAAAATTCTGTGTATTGCAGCAAATGACGGCTGGAAAAATCCTTTTAAATACTCGGGGTAAAGAGTTTAGGATTTTACAACACTTTTACAAAATAATCCCTTCAAAATACAACTTTATATATATATATATATATATATATATATATATATATATATATATAGCTCTACCCTTGGAAATTCAATAAAATTCACTTAAATTAGGATTTAAAAGTGAAATATAGCCCTTAATCTCAACCGGTACTGTTCAAAACGTCCAGAATATACATTTTACATTTTAACCCCTAAAAATGACAAATTTGCAAAAAGGTCCTTCTTTTCTCAAAATTTGCAAATAGTTCCAATTAATTTCAGAAAAATCTGGAAAAATACTAAATAAATCCCAAATATTAAATAATGATTTTTCATGAAGAAAACTTGACTTTCAAACTTCTCAAGAAAGTATTTGCACGTGTAAAAAGATATATTTTCAGAAAATATTTATAAATTCTCCAAAAATCATGTTAATTCATCATAAATATTTAAAAATAATATTTTAAAAATACGGGGTTCTACACCAAGTCACGTGCACTTGGTGCACGGTACATTCCAACTAGTATATATATATATATATATATATATATATTGTTTTTCTAATTTTTGTCTGGTTAAAAAAAACCTTTTGTGGAATATAGAATTCTTATTAATTATAGTTCTTATACACATTTAAAATTTTTAAAAGAATATTTTAATTTTAAATAGAATGTTATTATTTATAGTGATAAATAGATAAATTATTGTAATTGCAGTAAGAGTTAGCTATATGTCCACATTGCACCAATTTCAGTTAATTTACAATAAGTCAGAGAAAAAAGAAGAAAATGTAGCGTAGGAGGAAATTTCCACCTATGACACCTTTAAAAATTATAGTATG
Source organism: Hemerocallis citrina (assembly GCA_017893485.1). Taxonomy (NCBI): domain Eukaryota; kingdom Viridiplantae; phylum Streptophyta; class Magnoliopsida; order Asparagales; family Asphodelaceae; genus Hemerocallis; species Hemerocallis citrina. The sequence goes on from CM030367.1 coordinate 139,576,288, forward strand.
TTGTAGCGCCCTCGATCCCACTACCGGAAATTCGTGACACAAACCAGAATATTTTCCTTCGAATGCATCTCAATACAGTAATAACACGGAAATTTAAAAACTTTTTATTGCCAAATAAAGTCATTACATCATTAATTACAATCATTATCTGTTCTTGAACAAGGAATAAAAATTACATTAAAGTATTACAAATACTATTTGTAACAGCTACTGTCTTCCACCCAGAACAATAGTCAGTTGCTCTCTATTGGATCTCCATCGAGTGGTCATGCTACCTTCCTAAGATGCGCCTTGTAGCTCGAATCTTCCGCTGCGCTACTCTGATATCCTTGCACCTGCTCGAATGGTAGGTAGGTATCTTGCTACTCCATTTGGATGCCCCGCTTGTCTAGATTCCTCCGTACTCGCGACCCGTTATCCAGTACCTAATTGAGTGGGCACGTCAGTACATATACTGATGCAAAGCTGATAAGGGAACATCAATCTCCAACTAGTAGTCACAATCAGTCTTTGAATGAAAATAGAAATGCACATCCTCATTTCCTAGTGTCAGTGTATGCCATGACGTGAAGTCTAATGCATAGTACACAATAGACAGAAAACAGATGCACTTAGTCTAATGTCAGTAAGACTTTAGACACGTATGCATCCTATACTACATACGCTCCAAATCAAGCCGTCTTTTCCAGTTCGAGGGTTTTGAACCCTCGCCATGCAATGCTTTCTACTGTTGTACACATCCTGTTCCCGATAAGTACACATGATTGAGGAGGTTATAAAATTTCAGGGTATTCCTGTTTGTCACTAATAATCATCGCACCGGACCTCTCTCAAAAGCCGTGACAAACTTACAGGTACACTGCAGCATACCCATTGCGCCGAAGATCCATGAGACCCTAGCCCCCATGGTCCGTTCGTGTCCACCAACTTAGAACAAGGGAACATCCCGTTCTTATCAAGATACCTCAGGAATTAACAGAGCAAGATATGGCTTCCGTGTTCTTAACCATTGAAAAGACACAGCCCGTATCCCTTTGATAGGAAGAGACAATCCTGGTTATCACCGCCTAGTACTGGTGTAACGCCCCGAATCCCAAATACACTGAATTCGAGATGTTCTACAGGATCTTTTCGCTTCATTTAGTACAATTTTACAAGGAAATTTGAACTTTTCACTTTACATCAGAGTTTACATGAATACATTACAATTTACATTGCACAGCGGAAGTAAACTTTACAACAATGAAATAAATGTACAACAACATTGAATAATCTTTAAGCATCTGTTCCTCTTTAATCTTTATCATGCCATTTACCTGCATATAAGACTGTGGATACGTCAGTTTATTCAACCGACAAATATTATACACGGCCATCCTCTCTATGCCGGAAATAGTATAACTTATTTTCCATATTTAGCAAACGCAAACTTGTCACATATCAAATTAAAGGGACTACCCTATTGATGTCGTGTTGTGGTTGTGCACTTAGTCCTTAATGCAGTTATTTATATTATATGTAACACCCCGAATTTCAAATAAGGATAGATTCGGGATTTCACAGGATCTTTACTTCACTTCGTACAATTTTACAAGGAATTTGAAACTTTTTATTCACAATACATCAGAGTTCCTTTACACTTGATTTTTACACAGCGGAAGACTAAAAGATTACAACAATGAAATACAACTTGTATAACTTGAACATCATTTGCAACATCTTTAACTTCTAAACAGCAACAACATATCCACTTTATAACTCCATGAATAGTCCATTACCTGCATGTTAATCTGTGGGCTCGTCAGTTACTTACAACTGACGAAATGTTATACACGGCTATCCTCTCTATGCCGGGAATAGTATAACGATCTCATACTTTAACAAATCACAAAAAGATTGAATGAACAATTAAAGTGTCAAAGGTGATTATTCTAAACATAAGTGTATGTCATGCCTTAATGCCTAATGCACACGATCCTACACTAGGATGAAACTAATGCACACTTGTTCGGATTCTATGCATCCCATACTACATAGGTTCGAGGGCAAGTGCCTACGTTCTTCACAATACAGGGCTCGATCCCTCGCCATGAAAACTACCCGGTAGCAAAACAAAGTTCAGACTATTCCACGAATTTGAATCCCAGCCTTGGAGTCCACCGCCGGCTGTTATAACAGATTCCACATCGTGCGAATTGTCCCGTATGTGACCCTCTAGCCCAGTATATATATATATATACATTGGAGACGGTAAACACAAAAGCCCATCCGTCCGACTACTCAAGTTCTTGGAGTCCACCGCCGACCCGTCCTCATAGTCCCGGATTAAAATATAATAATCCGTCTCCCACAGGGCAAACCTCAGTCCACCAACTGGGTCTATAGTCTTGGAGTCCATCGCCGACTATATAGAGCACCCCACTTACGTTTTCCTGAGTTTACTACATCTTCACTTATGTGCCTAAATTTTCTTAAGTTCAAGACATGAATATGTTATCACCCTAGAATCAGTTTTACCTCATACCGGATTTATTCACAAAATACGAGATCGCCCGACGGCATTATCTCAAAATCAAGTCTCAAAATCTTTCTTTCAAAATTACCGGTAACCGAGGTCTTACTAATTCTAAATCATAAACTTTTCATGTGCAAGAAACATGGGTACACATACCCTTTAATAATCATGTCTTAACTTAAATATTCTTATCTTCAACTTATTCACAAAATAAACATAGTCTCCACACTATTCATGATCTATTTATTGATTCATGTTCTTTTTAAACAAACATTCATTTCAAGAACACAAATTTCACCACATGAATTGTTATAACAAATCTAAGTTGTCACAATGTTTCAACTCATCATAAAAATTTCTTTAATAAGATACAAGAGTAATTTCTTTTAGAAGAACAATTCACAAAATACTACTTTCCTTTTCTTCACCACAAGGTGCTATTCTCAAAATTTTATTTCTTTTTATACTTCAAAAGTATACAAGGAAACTATCTCTTAATATTTCCACTTCATTTTATATTAATACTAAAGTTTAATTCCAATTAAAAAAATAAACATTCATGAGTAAAAACCCAAAAAAAAAACAAATGTGAGGCCAGGTTTTGAACCCTAGACCTACGGCAAACATAGCCAGCACCTAACCCGAGCCCACTAGCCATTTAGTCCATGTGGACTTTTGTCAAATATAGTAACCGAAATTCCTTTCATACATTAGTACAAATTTGGTAATTTAATTGAATGAAGAAAAAAAAATATAAAAGATGGCTATCAAGATTTGAACCCAAGATCTCTTATAAGAGGTGCTCACTAACTAACCAGTAAGTCCAAATGTGATTTCTATCTAAGAGTTGTATTTGTATACTTTTGTCCATACTTTTCTGAAATTGTTTCTTTTTAACAAAACTTGTTTACCCAATAATCCAACCATTTAGGATATTGGAATAAACTTCACTTTGGACTAAAAGGAAATCTTAAATAATAATCAACAAGTCCAAACTTATTTTTTTTAGCATATATCTCATTTTAAAAAAACAAGATTATTTCCTTTCTTTACAAAATTTACATTTCTTTTCAAACTCGAAAATTAAAATCATGCTTTTCTAAAAAACTAGTTTATGCCCAACATCCTACAAATAAAAATTTGTGTTAAGAATCAAACATATCTTTTAATCGATTATGGATGTCTCAAAGGAATTCCTTTCATACAAAAAAAAATTGTATTTTTTGACATATGTCAACATACTTCATAAAAAAATATTTCCTTCTCTTTTCTTTTTCATCATATCTCTAATCATATGTCGAAATATAGCATTCTTTAACAATTTCTCATACATATCGAGTATTCTAACATTGTTCATAGTAATAATTCTTTAGTTAAACTCTTCTTTTCAATTTACACATAAACTTGCATTTCTCAAAACTTGAATGAAAAAAAAAAAATTGTTTAATTTCTCTTATACAAATTGGGAATTTATAGCATGCCATCAAGTCTCAAATCATAAGAATTTTACAAAATCTCTTTCATGAACAAATTGTTATTTTCCAAATGTAACAATAAAAATATACATATGTCAATAATAACAAAATTTTACTTTCTTCTTTCTTAGTCAATAAATCATAAAGCATGTTTATCATATGATATTCATCACTAAAATTCCCACCTACTCAACAAGTACAAAAATTGCAATCACATTAACATGATTCATGGTATAAAGAAATTCTTCTTTTTAATTAGCATGATATCACAACAAAATCATCCTCATTCAAAACATGATATACTAGCATAAATTTTATCTTATAATTCTCAAGCAATATCTTCTTATACTACTCTTTTTTGTATGCATATCCTACACTAGAAAATAATGAAATCACCCACTAACACAATGTTAATCTATTTGTCAACATAGCATGATAGTTATTCTATTTAATCAAAACTACTCATTCACTTTTATTAGCATGTACATTCTAAAAAAATTAGAAAGTAGGAGAACACCCACCTTATTTTGAAGTTTGAACGATTGAAAGAATGGTCACCACTTCTAGCTTCAAGGATTCCTAGCTCTTCTCCTCCTAGCGATGGCCTCCAAGAACAAGAACTCTCTTACTCTCTCTTTTTCTTTCTTTCTTTCTTTTTCTCTTTTCTTTTCTCTCTTTCTTTCTTACTCTTATTTATTTTATTTTGGTGTGGACAAAAGAGAAGAGGATGGGGCTATTTATAGGATTTTGCTAGGGTTCAAATTACAAAATTACACACCTAATAAATTACTAAAATTAATTTACTAACTCTTCATATACATAACTCTCCTAACTCCTATCTTTTCATTTGTCCACCTCTTCACATTTGTAACTCCCATAACCTCTTCTAATTCTCAACTCCCCTTGCACAGCCGAAATACTCCTCACCCCGGGTGCACACAGCACGCTTCGGCAGGTGGCCCCCTTCACACAATGCCATGTCAAGGCATAGGTTGACTAAGTCAACCTCCACATTCAAACAGCACATATCTGTGCTATTAATCCCGTGGGCCCACCTTCCAACCCATTTACTAAATCATTTATTTCAGACACATTTTATATTACCAAACTAGCCACTTTATATTTCAACAGCCCACTCTAATTTTTTTTTTCAACATATATATTATACTATATTTTTGAAAACTACGGGGTGTTCCATGCTTCGCAATTTCTTTTAAAAACAAATGCGCTCATATACGAACACCAAAAACACGTGCATCGTACGTAAAATATCAAAAATGCAACATCGATTTTATCAACGGAAAATTATTAAAATATAATCGAAAACAGCATTAAAAAAATTATATTTGCTAATTTTATATATTTCATGGAAATCACTACACGTAGAAAACACGTGCATTATACGTACAAAATTATCTTAATTAAAAATAGGGAAAATGAATTTCTGTTTTATAAAAATAGGTTTGAATACCTAAAAATAATAATTTGAACACATGGAAAATATTACACGTAGCGGCAGAAACACATAATTGATCCGTGCACCAAAAACACGTAAAATGCACGTAAAACCCAGAGATTGAAATTCAATATTTTAGTTAACCCAAATAGGATAAAATGTACGGGAAATGTATAAATAGTCGGTAATCAAAATACGTGATGAAAACACGTTACAAAATGCACGTGCGTAACACACAAGGGCAAAATTGTAATTTCCAATTTTGCGGGGTATTACACTCCCCCCCCTAGAGTAGTTCCGTCCCCGGAACTCGCTAGGGTAAAGGTTGTATTTTGTACACGCCAAAGAAAATATCATTCTTGTATTTAGAAAACTGCAAACTTTAAGGGTATAAAATACGTAACGAAAAAAATAAGACAAACTCTATATAGGAAAACTATGAATATCAAAATTTTATAAAAACAAACGAGACAACTTACATAAGGAAATAAATATAACCATAAAGATATAATGGATTGAAAGAAGTTCCAAAGTGTTTCTAGATAAGCATTAGATAAAAGGGAAAAGTCAATTAAGTTGTTAATTTTGAAATAGTTCGGAAAACAATGTGGCAAGGAATAGTCAATAGGTAATTTAGAAGAATTTATCAATGTAATAAACGGTAGAAAATTCGCAAGATTTGCAATTTAAAACATGACCATTGAAAAAGATTTTGGAAAAATAAATGGGAATAAGACTTTGTTGAGAACATAAAATGACTTTGTATATCAATTAATAAAATAGTTTGTAAGGGAACTATAATAATTATACACACAATTTGAAAAAAATAGAAGGCATACGTCAAAATACTTTTGAATATACAAAATTTTGTAGTGATGAAATTAATTTATAACATTACGACAAAATAGTGTAAAGCACATACACGAGATGAAAACACAATTGAAAACAATAATTATATAGTATAGCAAATTAGGACAATAGACATAAACAAGTATACGCAAAAGTATTAATGTAATTAAATGAGGGTAAAATGATATGTATAATATTGAAATATATGATATATATAGAAATCATTGGAAAAATATAAGTAATAACTAAGAATGAAAAGATAGTTAAAATTTGAGAAAGGATATTGTATAAATAGTGAGTATATGCAATATATTAAAGAAGTGTAAACCTATAAAAGTAAATAGTAAAAATGAATATATCAAAACAATTATGTAATAATAGTACCGAATGTAGACAATAAAACAAATGGTAGGTCATATTTATATAGGTAGAAAATTTCAATTTAGTTTAAAATATATAGGATCAGGTAATATTGTATCACAGAAATCAAAATCAAATAAAATGAGTGCACAAAAGAAAATTTCATAAGAAAAATCCAGAATAATAAATGAAGAAAATAATTGTTGAAACATTAATTTAATAAATGGCAATTTAAAACTTGACAAAATACGTAAAGTAATAGTAGACATAGACGGGTAAACATGAAGTGACATAAATACATGAAAGATGAAATTTTAAGTTTGAAAAACAATTTTAAAATATCAAGACTAAGGAAGATAGACAAATAATAAATAATATAAGAAAGTATTTATTTGAAAAATACTGAATATGGAGAAAGTACCATGATAAAAATCTACAAAATAAGGTATCATGAATGACGGTCCAAGCTACAAAAATACTGAATATGGAGAGGAAAGTGTGTAAGGTATCATGAATGACGGTCCAAGCTACCACGCTTCCACTGCGCCACTCTGATACCCAGGGGCAAAATGTGCTCACATACACTCTCATATCAATGTGTACAAGGAGGACATCATGACGACTCCAGCCATCCAAAAGAGAGAGAAAACATCAGTGCATAGAGCAACACAAATGTAAATCACTTACATTCAAATCTCTATAGACTGAAACTCACACTCTAGTGTCTGCAGGAATAATATTGTAACTACTCAATAAGGTGTCACGGGTTCTAGACTATAGTTAATGATCTTACTACTCTTCCTAAACAAATCTTTAGTCTATCAGGTTCTGATTTACTTGAGTTAGCTGTAGGAGTCGGTTCCCAGCTAGCGGTGGTCCGAAGACGCTTAAATACCGTGTCGCTTAGGGCTGTTTACACCCGGTTGACAGAATGACTCCATTAGCTTGTTCCCAAATTTATCGTCCCTTTTTATCGTTCCTTATAAACTTGTACTACTTGTGAAGCATGCTCTGATACCATCTGTAACACCCCGAATTTCAAATAAGGATAGATTCGGGATTTCACAGGATCTTTACTTCACTTCGTACAATTTTACAAGGAATTTGAAACTTTTTATTCACAATACATCAGAGTTCCTTTACACTTGGTTTTTACACAGCGGAAGACTAAAAGATTACAACAATGAAATACAACTTGTATAACTTTAACATCATTTGCAAAATCTTTAACTTCTAAACAGCAACAGCATATCCACTTTATAACTCCATGAATAGTCCATTACCTGCATGTTAATCTGTGGGCTCGTCAGTTCTTACAACTGACGAAATGTTATACACGGCTATCCTCTCTATGCCGGGAATAGTATAACGATCTCATACTTTAACAAATCACAAAAAGATTGAATGAACAATTAAAGTGTCAAGGGTGATTATTCTAAACATAAGTTTATGTCATGCCTTAATGCCTAATGCACACGATCCTACACTAGGATGACACTAATACACACTTGTTCGGATTCTATGCATCCCATACTACATAGGTTCGAGGGCAAGTGCCTACGTTCTTCACAATACAGGGCTCGATCCCTAGCCATGAAAACTACTCGGTAGCAAAACAAAGTTCAGACTATTCCACGAATTTGAATCCCAGCCTTGGAGTCTACCGCCGGCTGTTATAACAGATTCCACATCGTGCGAATTGTCCCGTATGTGACCCTCTAGCCCAGTATATATATATATATACATTGGAGACGGTAAACACAAAAGCCCATCCGTCCGACTACTCAAGATCTTGGAGTCCACCGCCGACCCGTCCTCATAGTCCCGGATTAAAATATAATAATCCGTCTCCCACAGGGCAACCTCAGTCCACCAACTGGGTCTATAGTCTTGGAGTCCATCGCCGACTATATAGAGCACCCCACTTACGTTTTCTTGAGTTTACTACATCTTCACTTATGTGCCTAAATTTTCTTAAGTTCAAGACATGAATATGTTATCACCCTAGAATCAGTTTTACCCCATACCGGATTTATTCACAAAATACGAGATCGCCCGACGGCATTATCTCAAAATCAAGTCTCAAAATCTTTCTTTCAAAATTACCGGTAACCGAGGTCTTACTAATTCTAAATCATAAACTTTTCATGTGCAAGAAACATGGGTACACATACCCTTTAATAATCATGTCTTAACTTAAATATTCTTATCTTCAACTTATTCACAAAATAAACATAGTCTCCACACTATTCATGATCTATTTATTGATTCATGTTCTTTTTAAACAAACATTCATTTCAAGAACACAAATTTCACCACATGAATTGTTATAACAAATCTAAGTTGTCACAATGTTTCAACTCATCATAAAAATTTCTTTAATAAGATACAAGAGTAATTTCTTTTAGAAGAACAATTCACAAAATACTACTTTCCTTTTCTTCACCACAAGGTGCTATTCTCAAAATTTTATTTCTTTTTATACTTCAAAAGTATACAAGGAAACTATCTCTTAATATTTCCACTTCATTTTATATTAATACTAAAGTTTAATTCCAATTAAAAAAATAAACATTCATGAGTAAAAACCCCAAAAAAAAACAAATGTGAGGCCGGGTTTTGAACCCCAGACATACGGCAAACATAGCCAGCACCTAACCCGAGCCCACTAGCCATTTAGTCCATGTGGACTTTTGTCAAATATAGTAACCGAAATTCCTTTCATACATTAGTACAAATTTGGTAATTTAATTGAATGAAGAAAAAAAAATATAAAAGATGGCTATCAAGATTTGAACCCAAGATCTCTTATAAGAGGTGCTCACTAACTAACCAGTAAGTCCAAATGTGATTTCTGTCTAAGGGTTGTATTTGTATACTTTTGTCCATACTTTTCTGAAATTGTTTCTTTTTAACAAAACTTGTTTACCCAATAATCCAACCATTTAGGATATTGGAATAAACTTCTCTTTGGACTAAAAGGAAATCTTAAATAATAATCAACAAGTCCAAACTTATTTTTTTTAGCATATATCTCATTTTAAAAAAAACAAGATTATTTCCTTTCTTTACAAAATTTACATTTCTTTTCAAACTCGAAAATTAAAATCATGCTTTTCTAAAAAACTAGTTTATGCCCAACATCCTACAAATAAAAATTTGTGTTAAGAATCAAACATATCTTTTAATCGATTATGGATGTCTCAAAGGAATTCCTTTCATACAAAAAAAAATTGTATTTTTTGACATATGTCAACATACTTCATAAAAAATTATTTCCTTCTCTTTTCTTTTTCATCATATCTCTAATCATATGTCGAAATATAGCATTCTTTAACAATTTCTCATACATATCGAGTATTCTAACATTGTTCATAGTAATAATTCTTTAGTTAAACTCTTCTTTTCAATTTACACATAAACTTGCATTTCTCAAAACTTGAATGAAAAAAAAAATTGTTTAATTTCTCTTATACAAATTGGGAATTTATAGCATGCCATCAAGTCTCAAATCATAAGAATTTTACAAAATCTCTTTCATGAACAAATTATTATTTTCCAAATGTAACAATAAAAATATACATATGTCAATAATAACAAAATTTTACTTTCTTCTTTCTTAGTCAATAAATTATAAAGCATGTTTATCATATGATATTCATCACTAAAATTCCCACTTACTCAACAAGTACAAAAATTGCAATCACCTTAACATGATTCATGGTATAAAGAAATTCTTCTTTTTAATTAGCATGATATCACAACAAAATCATCCTCATTCAAAACATGATATACTAGCATAAATTTTATTTTATAATTCTCAAACAATATCTTCTTATACTACTCTTTTTTGTATGCATATCCTACACTAGAAAATAATGAAATCACCCACTAACACAATGTTAATCTATTTGTCAACATAGCATGATAGTTATTCTATTTAATCAAAACTACTCATTCACTTTTATTAGCATGTACATTCTAAAAAAGTTAGAAAGTAGGAGAACACCCACCTTATTTTGAAGTTTGAACGATTGAAAGAATGATCACCACTTCTAGCTTCAAGGATTCCTAGCTCTTCTCCTCCTAGCAATGGCCTCCAAGAACAAGAACTCTCTTACTCTCTCTCTTTTTCTTTCTTTCTTTCTTTTTCTCTCTTTCTTTCTTACTCTTATTTATTTTATTTTGGTGTGGACAAAAGAGAAGAGGATGGGGCTATTTATAGGATTTTGCTAGGGTTCAAATTACAAAATTACACACCTAATAAATTACTAAAATTAATTTACTAACTCTTCATATACATAACTCTCCTAACTCCTATCTTTTCATTTGTCCACCTCTTCACATTTGTAACTCCCATAACCTCTTCTAATTCTCAACTCTCCTTGCACAGCCGAAATACTCCTCACCCCGGGTGCACACAGCACGCTTCGGCAGGTGGCCCCCTTCACACAATGCCACGTCAAGGCATAGGTTGACTAAGTCAACCTCCACATTCAAACATCACATATCTGTGCTATTAATCCCGTGGGCCCACCTTCCAACCCATTTACTAAATCATTTATTTCAGACACATTTTATATTACCAAACTAGCCACTTTATATTTCAACAGCCCACTCTAATTTTTTTTTTTTCAACATATATATTATACTATATTTTTGAAAACTACGGGGTGTTCCATGCTTCGCAATTTCTTTTAAAAACAAATGCGCTCATATACGAATACCAAAAACACGTGCATCGTACGTAAAATATCAAAAATGCAACATCGATTTTATCAATAGAAAATTATTAAAATATAATCGAAAACAGCATTAAAAAAATTATATTTACTAATTTTATATATTTCATGGAAATCACTACACGTAGAAAACACGTGCATTATACGTACAAAATTATCTTAATTAAAAATAGGGGAAATGAATTTCTGTTTTATAAAAATAGGTTTGAATACCTAAAAATAATAATTTAAACACATGGAAAATATTACACGTAGCGGCAGAAACACATAATTGATCCGTGCACCAAAAACAAGTAAAATGCACGTAAAACCCAGAGATTGAAATTCAATATTTTAGTTAACCCAAATAGGATAAAATGTACGGAAAATGTATAAATAGTCGGTAATCAAAATACGTGATGAAAACACGTTACAAAATGCACGTGCGTAACACACAAGGGCAAAATTGTAATTTCCAATTTTGCGGGGTATTACATTATATGACACTAATGCGCACTTGTTCGGATTCTATGCATCCCATACTACATAGGTCTGAGGGCAAGCCCTTAATCGTTCTTCATCTTTGTAGGGTTCAATCGCTCGTCATGACTTAATCTACTACTGTAACTACAGTAAGTATCCTAGATGTTTTCTGACCTACGAACTCATGTCTAGGCGCCCTGGAGGGAATCCCATCGCACTGACACATGACTCATCATACAGGCATCCTGTGGTAATTCAACTCCTACCATAGACATGACACCACCCGTAGTCTTCAAACATCCCACGAGCGTCGCCACCGGGACGGTACTCTGGAGCAGTATCCTTGCCCAGACTCATCATGGGACATCCTGGGATACACTCTCACCGCTATCCAATGGCCCTCATACTCAATGTTTTTCTCTTACTTTCATCACGTCTTCACTATGTAGCTAATCCTTAATTCTAATGATATAGAATCATGAATAAAACCAAAGCACTAGAGTTAGCCTCTCCACTAAACCGGACTTATACATTTGTTCAACATGACCAACCTTGGTCTTTCATATTTCATTTTATTTCTTTCCAAATGCCGGGGGAGACTTGGCTACTCTTTTGTTTCAATTTCCATTCACACATTCTAAAGTTGAGTGTTTCAACTCATAGGTTCACATGTCGAGTTGTCATACTCAAAATATTTCTATCTTCAAATCAAGATTTCCAAATCATTCAATAGTCCATAATTATACACTAAATTCAACTATTCATCATGTAACTCATGCAATAATATTTTCACATAAAAAAAACCACATCACTAGTTACTTAATCAAGGATGAATATTTATACATCATGAATTGTCACACCATTCTCCATTGAGAATAATTCACATCACTTCATATAATTCACATTTTATTCGTATCTTTTTTTTCTTCTAATATTCCATTTTAAATCTTTTGTAAAGTACCACTTTATACAAATGCAAATGTAGAACTTATAGTTCTAAATTATACTTTTACTCCTTAAACATACTCCACTTCATACGAATAATCCTCAAATTATTTTTCATAAACTCCACATGATTTTAAAATAATAAATATATTTTTTTCCACATTTTTGATCACTAAAACACCCCAAAAAAATTATTTTTTCCACAACATAAACACAGCCGAAGGCCACGGATCGAACCAGCGACCACTAGGAGAAACAACCAAAGCACAGACCACTAAGCCGAGTGCTGCCCACGCATAGAAGAGGGCGCGAAAGCATTAAGTGTTCTTCGGCCGCACTGTTTATATAATTTTTGAAATGAAAATTAAAAGTATGGCAACCCGGGAGTTCGAACCAGTGACCTCAGACCACTGTAGTGCTCTAAGGCTATCCCGACCACTTGAGCTACGTGCTCAGGTTGTCAAAGTTACAACTCGAAATTTATTTAACCAATTATTCTCTGTTATTTAGAGTACATCGATGTTCATCAACATCTTACTTCAATTTGCTCTTACTAATATACTATAAAAATTCCAGATTTATCATTTCCATCATGAATTTTACTCCAGTATATAAAAATAATTTTCTCAAATAATTAAACATATTTTCCCCCATAAATAACACATTTCTACCATACAAATTGGTTAATTTAATATACTACCACTAATACATTCCTTTTTCGACATTATAGTTTCATTAGTCTCTACACTAATTTTCTGCCATTATTCATCTCATAAATATAATGACTGCATCTTAATTTATTCGTTACAACAACATAACAAAATTTCTAATTAGCACATAATGCGACATTGTCAACTACTAATCTTTGTGCTTAATTTTCATGCTACTAACGAAAGTTCATTTACACAATTCATAACCATATTCATGTTGCACCCAACTTGAATTTTAATAGTAGAATCACACACAATTTGCATATCAACAATTCAATCAATTATAGCTCATTTTTCCAATTAAATGCGCACTCTTATTAATCATTTTCATGCATCATTTTTCTAATTGAATCTAGCATGCCTTCATATTTAGAAATAGGGAAAATTTACCCACCTTAATTTGGAGAGAAAAATACAATTTAGCAACCTCCTAGACGAATGTCCTTGCAACGAGAGTGCTCCTCCTCCTTGAACACGCGCACACAAGCCTCCCAAGCACCAAACCGAGAGCTCCTAGTTGATGGACGGCCTCCTCTTCTCCTTGGTGTTGCAAGCACAATCCCACACACTCTCAATCTTTTAACTCACAAAATCACTACTAGATAATATAATTTAGACTATAGGTTTGGAGGGATTAATAAGCACAAGAATAACCAGCCATGGGGGGAAGGGGGTATTTATACTAAAAATCTAGGGAAATGGAGGGCTAGGATTGAAGTAGGAGTTAGGAACAAATGGTTTAGATTTAATGAGGAGTTACACTAACTACCCACAATCAAGTAACCACCACACCATGATTTCCACTCAAATTTTCATTTCCCTCCAAGCTCACAACCGGCCTAGCTTGGAAAAGTGCATTTTGCACGTGTACGTGCAATACACGTGCAGGCAACTAGGTCCAAAAATTGTACATTAAATTTTTATATAAAAATAAACTTTAAATTGTATTCTACATGACAAGTTGTATAAAAAAATAAATTAACTCATGGGCTTTAGTTTCTGGGCCAAAATAATTATTTTAAAATAACATAAATGAATTACATTTTGGGCTTTTTTTTATAAAGAAAAGGCTTTTATCTATTTAGAAGAAGGCTTCATATAAAAGCACATATTTAAAAATCTATACATCATCATGATGAAAATAATCATAAAATTCAACCAAAAATATTGCACATGCACACTACGTGCAAAAATAAAATAATTTTCATTAAATGAAAATCGGGGCATTACAACTGGCCCTTAGAGCAAATCAGATTATAGGGAATCACCCATAATACCAACTTGTTCTTTAAGCGAAAAGCAAAGAGAACTTATTTAAATAACAATTTACTGAAAAATACGTCTGTCACCCAAAACCATGCACGAAGTTTTCTCAAATAATTGATTCCTGACTGGTTTGTCAAATTAATAACCCGACGAGTCGATACTCATCGACTACCATACCCCTATTGGTCATTGACCCAATCCTCGGCCTGTGACCCTCAGCGAATGGTACATCGGCGCTCAAGGAATGCATTTTACCGGCAATATTTATAAACATGACACTAAAATTATTGACAGACCAAGGCTATCAAACACATGTAAACATACTCAAAACTTGATAAAATCAATATCTTGAGTATAGTAATGCTACAAGCTCACAAATTCATAACTTGGAGTGAAGCAAAATAAACACTCCACTAAAAGGCCTAGATCTGCCCTGATATTAGAAAAATCATAATTTCTAAAATACAATTTGGAAATGCATGATCTTACCCATTCTAGAAAGCTAAGACCCTATGCTACAAGTCTCTAGTTAACCATTACTTCAAATTCAACCATCTAGATGCTATAAAAATCCTATATGTTCTCAGTTGTACACTCTTCAATGTAAATACTGTATGTTGTTATTAACATAAAAACATGCTCTCTTATCGAAATTACTCGATCTTGGATTCTATATAAATCTGAGAGTGTCTACTACAACTTCCTAGTTAATCACATCCTCAAATTCATCCATTAAAGCACTCTAAAACTTCAATTTCTATCCGTGTACACATAGGGAAATGAGTTCCTCTACAAAAACCAAGTCCTTTTATTAGGACTGGTTCTGCCCCAACTTATAAAAATCATAACGTTTGATATACAAACTGAAATTAGATGATTCAATATATTTTGGAAAGCTACGACTCTCTACTACAAATCTCTAGTTGATCATTTTTCCAAATTCTAAACATACAATTCCAGAATTTCACAAGTTCACAGCCCAACTAACTCAGAGCTGAAACTGAACATAGTCCAATCAAAATTCAATATCAATTCAACCATAATTCCAATACTTATGAAATTTTAGATTCAGTAACTAAACATATACAAGTCTAGCTTACTCAAAAATTGCATTCAGATTCATAACACGCAGAGAGTTATGGCTTTTTTAACTCAGCATAAAATTTCCTTCTGTTTTCAGACAGTGTGTCTACCTCTTTCTACAAACTATTTTTAAAACTACATCAAATGTTATCTAATAATTCTGAAATTTTAGAATCATGATCTAGACTCATAACACATACTAAAGTAAAAATTTCATTTCAAGATTATGCACCAATAAGTTGTTATGAATTAATGAACTTCAATTCCAAAACAGAGCTGAACCTGCTTTTGGTTCTGGACCAGTTGCCAATCCATATTTTTTTGAAGTATCAAACGAATTCAGAAAAATGTGAAAATTAAAACTATGGTTTTTAACACATTCAGTAACCCCAAGTAAAAATTTGAGCTTAATACACCCTACCAATTTCGAGATATGATATTTGGAAGAGTACACAAATTTCATAAACACTGCAGTTTCTTTACTGCTCACTGCTCCGAAAATAAAAATTTGTTTGAGCTACTAAACAAACCCAGAAAAATATGAAAAAATTAGAGGCTGCTCTAAACTGATCCTAGAACATGCCACAAAAATTTCCTGATCAAATTCTAAGCCATTTGCATAATAGAAATTCCTGTGTCACAATTTAACATATATAAAAAAAAAAAAAAATAGATTAGAGTTTGAGAACACCCACCTTCAAAATTGAGACAAAGCCTAGTCTTCAACTCTCCTTCTCCTTCCTTCACCAAGCTAACCTCTACTTGATTTAAAACCTACAACCAAAGAGTAAATGCTTGTTGGCTAAAACACTCTTCCTTCCCACTCTTTCATTATTTTTATTTTTTTGAACTAAAGAAACATGAGGAAGGAAATGGAGAAATGGTGAACTAGTTGGGGTTTTATAGCAAATGGAAGTGGGGTGCTAGGGTTTGGCCGGATTTGGAGCTTGGAGGGTGGGGGTGTGGTGGTGAGGTGGTGATTGGAATGGAGGGTTGAGATGGTTTCCAACACACCATGGCCTAAAACCTTCTTGATTCATCTCAATCTTCCAAGAAGAAAAAACACATGGTTAATTATTGACCCTTGGATTATCATCAATCACATCCTACACAAATCATAAGGTATGGTTCCTAACCCTAGGTTAGGCAACCCCAACCCTAACCCTAACCCTAATGCAAAAGAAAATAGGAAATGTTACTTCGATCGTATATTCAATCGATTCAATCAATTTCATATATACATATAGTTTATTAAATAGACAATATATGTAGAATGTATATTTTATTCGAACATATTCATATCAAAACAATTATAGATCGTATATTATATATGATCCAATACAAGTTAATCAATTGTATATATAGATTTCTATCTATATACTTACAAATAAGATAATTTGAATTTATAAAAATATATGTTTATAAAAATTATTATTTTCCCGAAGATTGTCTTGTTAAAACAATGGGGCAATCCACAGTTTAATTGAGAAGATATCCTGAGTCTTTCTCATCGGTTCAGAGTAACTAATATATCAGAAATTTCTCAATTAAAACTAATAATTATTAGAAAAATATATATAATCGCATGCAATTCTCAACTGTGCACGGATTACAATGCAAAATAGTTATATACTTTTTTGCGAGGTGTTACACATGTCGTGCATGATTTACACCATCCAAAGTGCTCAACATGTCGTAAAACATACAATAATGAAATATTTTCAAAGTTAGTTGTATTTTTGTCATGTATTTAATGATCACAATAGTTATATTACTGAAAAATTGTTCACTTTGCAACATGATGATGAATGAACAAGACATTCAAATTTAATAGTTTTTCTATACTATATATTTTTTGATTTGAAGATCAGCTTGAACGGTTCGACTTGTGAATTTTGACTGTGGAAAATGGGTATTTAGTGCACCATATGTGCAAATTTTCTCATATGATATAGGACCCCCTGTATCATCTAAGTCAAGTATACCAACCATATAAAATTTGAAAAGGGTAAATTTAAAAAAAGTACACAAAGGTTTGGATCAGTTTAAAAAAAAGTACACAATGGTTTTTTTTATTTAAAAAAGGACACAAAAGTTTAAATTAAGTCCACTGGGTTAGTTAGGGTTAGGGTTAGGGTTAGTTCGGGGGGTTATTTAAACACCTGATTAGTTAAGTGATTTTTTTAAAACAAAATAAAAGACTAATGTGGTTTTTTTAAACAAAATGAAAGATGAAAGTGGTTTTTTTAAACCCTACCCTAACCCTAACCTTAACCCTAGTTAACCCAGTAGACTTAATTTAAACTTTTGTGTCCTTTTTTAATAAAAAAAAACTTTGTGTACTTTTTTTAAACTGGCCCAACCTTTGTGTACTATTTTTAAATTTAGTCAATTTGAAAATATTCTTTGGGAATTATGTAGTTTTATAAATTTAAGTATTAGATCGAGAGTAGGGCTGGCAACGGGCCGGGTTTGAGCCGGACCCATATAGGTCCGGGCCCAAATCCAAAGTTTAAAACATAGGTCCGAACCTGACCCGAATTTTCTTCGGGCTTAAAAATTAGGCCCGAATTGCTTACGCATGTTCTAATATATAACTTTCCTATAAAATAAAATACTATCAAGAATAAAATACGATAAAAAAATAACAATAATAGAAAGACTACAAATTTTTGATTATTTCACTTCTAATTTGTCTATTTTCATTTAATTTTATATACAAGGCATAATTTATGTATGTATAAATTTTAACATTAATTTCAACTTATTTACATAAATATATATTTTTTAAACTCATACATAAATATATATGATGTATACATAAAAATACACTCATACATATAAAAATTTGGTTCTGGTCCATCGGCCATAAGTACTTGGGTTTGAGCCTGACCCAAATTTTTCTCGGGCCTAAAAATTTAAGCCTGAGTCCTGCCCGAATGAGAATTATTAGTCCAAGTCCGCTAATTATTGGGTCGGATCTAAGCGAGGCTCGGATCGGGTTCGGGCCAATTACCACTCTTAATCTTAATCGAGAGAATTCCAAGCAGCTATATTAATAACCGTTTTTAATTAAATAAGACTTAATAATAGTTAATTTTAAGAATCTTATTTTTACGGACTTCAAAATATCGTGGGTTTATATTGCAAGTCTATTGGTGTAAATTGAAATCCAAACGAGTCATCTAGAAATCACACTAGACGTGTTATTTGACACCCACCTCAATTCATTTTCGGAAACATTTTGCTTCTAAAATGAGCCTGCACATTATAGGGGTGGCATCAGGGCCTCGACCCGGCCCTGAACCCCCTACAGACCCGGCTTGGCCGGGCCTCCCTTTTCCCTTTGAAAGCCCCGCTCAGACCCAAACCACTTGTGGCCCTGCCCGGCTCGAACCGGGACCGGGTTGAACTGGCCTGGTTGGGTCCGGGCTGAACCGGCCCCGAAGGTTGATGCCATATATATATATATTTTGGCTTCATTATGGAATCCATTACTTGGTTTGTATGGGTTCAAAAGAGTTAAAAACAACGAACAAGAACGGGAGGAGATATATATATATACTAGGTTTGTCTATTGACACGTGCCTACGATACATCTTCGGAGCGATACACTTTGTTTGATCATATAAAATAGTTTTGGAGGTCCAGCAAATTAATTGGAGTAACAAACATATTATATGAGAAACTTTTGAGGGTCTAGCAAAAAACATATTATATGATTTTCTTGATTTTTTTGAATTATTTTTAAAGTTTTTAATTTTTTTAATTTTTTAATTTTTTAATTTTTTTAATTTTTAATTTTTAAAAAAATTTTAAAATTTTTATTTCCTTAATTTTTTGAATAGAAGAGGGAGGGAGGGAGAGAGAGAGAGAGAGAAAGAGAAATAATTAAATAAATATAGGAGTTGTTTTGGGTGGGGGATTTGAATTTGAGTTTTGGGAGGAAACTTTTGGGAGGAAAATATGTTTTGTGAGATTAGATCTGGGCCTTTGATTTTTTTGAGGATTGAAGGAGAGATAGCTTTCTTTGTGTTTTATATATATACTAGATTTACCCGTGGGCACGTACCTACGACACGTCTTCGGAACGATACAAAATACGAAAAACCATGTAAACAGTAAAACAATAATTATGTAGCTCAAGTTTGAATAGTATGACAATAATTAGTTATAAATAAAAGTCCATATTGAAAAAATAATTATAAATCGGGATATAAAATCTAACTTCTTAGAACTTTAAGTGTAGAAAATAATGAAATTTAATTGTTGAAGAGATATTTGCTATTAAAAATTCTGAAATTTTACAAAATCGAAATCTTAAAATCAAAATTTCTAAGCAAATAAAGAAAGAATGATATAGAGAGAGAGAGAAAGAGAGAAATATGAAAAAGTAAAGAGAGGAGAGAGATAGTAATAAAGTAATGAATTTTTTAGGGGGGGGGGGGGGATTTGGTTTTGGGGTTTGAAATTTTGGAGGAAAAATGTGTTTTGTGAGGTTTGATAAGGGCCTTTAATTTTGGGAGGGATTGATTGTGAGCCACTTGATAGCTTTTTTTGTAATTTATTATATAGATGTATATATATATATATATATATATATATATATATATCCTACTTGTTTGTGGCTTGTATAGTCTTACTCTCTAACCCATTCCCAGAGAAATGTCTCAAAAGGTCCGAAATGCCAAGATTTCCTGTTGTAAAAAATAAGATAAAAAATAATTCATTACTTGGTTTGTATGGAATGCATTACTTGATTTCATTGGCAGTATGAGTTCCAGAAAGTGATGACAAATTGTTGTTCATTGATAGTCTAACAAAAAAAATTAGTTGGTCATTGTTAGTCTAAATAAATAGAGTGATGCTACGTCCACTATTAATTTTATTACGTTTTTCTTCACTATCTTAGGTGGCACACTCCAATAGGTACAGAGAAAAAGAGTATGCGAAGGAACTCTCAAATAAGAGTGCGCCACATAAAGTAGTGAAGAGAAATGTAATGGAATTGATAGTGGATGAAGCATTACTTAAATAAAAATGGCAGTATGGAATGTATCACTCATTGCTAGTTAAAAAGAAAAGCCGTCAACCCGCGAATCTGTACCAACCCAGTCCGCCACTTCCCCGCCGAAGTCCGGCCCGGCTCGCAAATCCTCCCAACCCGGCCCGGGTCAAACCTGCGGGGTTTCGACCCGGCTCGGCCCACTAGGCCTGAATGCCACCCCTCACATAAGAGCATATGTAGTCGTTCCCTATATTTTCAAAATTTGGAAAATAAAAGGAACGAGACGTTGTAGTCGTTCCCTATATTTCCAAATTTTGGAAAAAGTTGAACAGTAGCCGTCTATATTTGATAGAAGATATAAGAAATTCTCAAATATAGGAATCACAAGATCATCTTGCGTCCGTTCTACAAAAATTGTCTCGGACGAAAGATGATCTTGCGGATGAAGATTTAAAATAATAATAATAATAAGTAAACAGCTTGGACGCAAGATGATCTTGTGCCCGATCAATTTTTTTTTAAAAATGTGTCGGACGCAAAATCATATTGCGTCTGACTAAAAAAAATCGCTGAAGAAATCGGACGCAAGATCATTTTGCGTCTGAGCGGAAAAAAAGGACGGACGCAGCCCTGAGATTTCCCCCTTTTTGTATTTTTAATTTCTATGGAATATAGCCTATAAGATTATTTATGCATATAAAGTTAATTTAAGATTGACTTGATTATTTGATCAAGAGATGAGATGAAATGGGTCTATATGAATTATTATGTGTTCGTAGGCGTATAAATTTTTATTTTTTATAAATGTTTTGGACTCTTTTTTTTGTTGGAATTAATTTTTGCAGTTTTCCGGGCCGGATTCCGGCAGGCTCCGGCCACCGGCGGCGCCGGAAAATGAGTGGATTGAGATCCTCTCGACGAGTACTATTCCGTAGTATACTCACTTGCCAAAAACGAATTCCGTATGAATGAGAAATGTTGATCCAAAGTTGGGTACTTGAAATGTTCTAACTTGGCAACTTAAAGAAAATGGATAGTCCCATATCGGAAATTGGAAAAGACTTTTTCTAGTATATATACTAGAAAACTGGGCTAAAGGGCGTGGCCCGGGGGTTACCACTAACGTGTAGTGGAGAGAGGACTTAGCCAAAATGACAAACACACACGCGCGCCCGCCCGCCCGGCCCGGCCCGGCTCCGGCCCCGGCTCGGCTCGGCTCGGTTCGGTTCAGTTCGGTTCGGTTCGACTTAGCTTGGCTTGGTTTGGCTTGGCAAATTTTCCTGAAGTATAAGCAACGGCAACGGTGATAAACTATACAAAATTTGACGATTATTTTATTCCTTCTGCCGAACAACTTGTTAAGCAGATACATGGAGCTAAATATTATAGTAAATTTGATGCCAAATCAGGTTTCTGGCAATTAAAACTCTTTGATAGTAACTCAACAGAATTAACTGCATTCAACTGTCCACAAGGACATTTCTAGATGCAATTAGGACTTGAACTTTTCCTCTTTTTATTTATGCGTCATTTCTAACTATAAATGCAGGAGATGAATGAGGACTTGAACGTTTTTGTATTAACTGTAAATCTAATAGTTGTTGAATTTGTTTGGCAAATTCTATTTTATCTATAGGATAGACCACAATATTGTTTACTCGAACATTAGAATCTCTGTACTGTTCTAATCGCTCAATTTTATAGTATCTAGGGTTTGTTATCAAAATCACTATAATATTTAGTTCCCTGTATCTGCTTAACAAGTTGTTCGCCATAAGGAATAAAATAACCTTCAAATTTTGTATAGCTGTTTAATTTTCTATAGTTTATCACTGTTGCTTATACTTCAGGAAGATTTGACAAAACACAAATTCAATATTTCAAAGAGTTACTTGCTATCAAACTAGCTTTAAAAAGTCTTAAAAATTAATTGCTATACAGACATTTTATAATAGAAACAGATAATAAATCACCGTTTTCGCATTCGGTGCATGAAAATGAAAATCTATCTCGAGATGTAATGTTAATGTAGAATAGCTCAAAAGAATAATTCAAGCTCTCTACATTCCTTTGGCTTCTATACAATAGAAACTGGACGATTGTTACATTCCTTTGGCTTCTATATGATAGAATAGCTCAATAGAATTATTCACCGTTATCGCATTAAAATGTCTAAGCTTAATGAGAAAACGGTGAATAATTCTATTGAGCTAATTTAGCACTTATGGCTGACAAATTTAGCACTTGCTAATTTTAACCACAAGCTTATACTATTGCTGCACAAAGATAAAACACAACCTTAATTCATTTCCTACATAAAGTGTATGGACTAAGGAGGAAGATAGCTAATGAAGATCACTATTTAATCATGAAGATAGCTAAGAACAAATATAGAAGATCACCACAAACTTGATAATGAAAATCTCCCAAAGCCTCGAGTCCATTGAATAGAGGAAATGGACCAATCCCACAAGAACCAAAAAATAGCTCAACAGGCTAAAGAGGCCCCTGTTACCGCTAAATCTGGTGTGGGGGCAAACAGATGGTATTTGTGGATTCTTAGGAAAACTGAATAGTCAAACCTTAACTTCTTCCGCCAGAGTT
Source organism: Hemerocallis citrina (assembly GCA_017893485.1). NCBI lineage: Eukaryota > Viridiplantae > Streptophyta > Magnoliopsida > Asparagales > Asphodelaceae > Hemerocallis > Hemerocallis citrina. The sequence goes on from CM030367.1 coordinate 139,599,763, forward strand.
TGACCGCTGACTCCCGCCGTTCACCTGCAAAAAGCTTAAAGCCTATGACGAAAGAGGATACTTGATGGAAACCCTACCTAGGACTTGGAGATCCCAAGATCTAGGTTCAAAGGGACAACTAAATCTTGTTGAAACGACGAAAGCACTGAGAGATTAACATCTCATACCCACTCTTAGGATGATAAAACAAGTGCTGCCTGCAAATAATTAGGATAAGCTTGGCTTTTAATGATTCCTATAGCTTTGAAATAAAAGTGGGGTATAGCAGGATACTCTTTATGGGCAATCACCTTGTGAGTGTGAAATGGGACCGTTTCTAGAAGAATAAAGAGAGGCTACATTCTCCAAGTTCACTCACGATTAACCAGGGATGTTCAAGGCCAAAATGAACACAACAAGAGAACTTAGTTCTTTGAGGAGATGAAACTGTGTGATAGTTATTGTCTAGGTTCACATCAACGCCCGGGTAGTTCAAGACATCATGATCACTACCTGGTCAAGTGAATCCGATAGCTAATTACTAAGGGTAGTTCAAAGTTGAAAAATTACTACCATTCCTGATGTAGTGATTTTCCGATTGTACTCTCAGAGTCTTTTTGTCATATTTTTTGTTTTTCTATCGTGTCTGGATTACATGGTCTGGTAATTTCCATTCATGTGGGGGATTGTTGGAATAATTTTTTGCAGTTTTTCGGGCCGGATTCCGGCAGGCTCCGGCCACCGGCGGCGCCGGAAAATGAGTGGATTGAAATCCTCTCGACGAGTACTATTCCGTAGTATACTCACTTGCCAAAAGTGAATTCCGTATGAATGAGAAATGTTGATCTAAAGTTGGGTACTTGAAAGGTACTAACTTGGCAACTTGGAGAAAATGGATAGTCCCATATCGGAAATTGGAAAAGACTTTTTCTAGTATATATACTAGAAAACTGGACTAAAGGGCGTGGCCCGGGGGTTACCACTAACGTGTAGTGGAGAAAGGACTTAGCCAAAATGACAAACACACACGCGCGGGCGCGCGCACGCCCGCCCGGCCCGGCCCTGGTTCGTTTCGGTTCGGTCCGGTCCGGTCCGGTTTTGTTTGGCTTGGCTTGGCTTGGTTTGTTCTGGTCTGGTCTGGCTTAATTTTTTTTTTTGCCCAGACAAAAAACTCTTCCCCTACTGAACTGAAAAGGCTTTTCAGATTCAGTAACTGGTACCCATTACTCTGTAACAGCAGAGTAATGGCTCACCAGTTATGAATCTGAAGAGTCGCCATTACTCTGCTGTTACAGAGTAATGGCATCTGAACAGTCTCCAATTTTCCTCTATAAATCCAGACAGTCTTTTATACAGGTACAGAATTTTTTTTTCATTTTCTACTTCTTCTTCTTCTCCTCTGTGTCAGTGTCAACTGAGAGTACACCACAGAAAATAGTTCGCTAAATCTCTGAAGCAAGAGTGCTGCGTTCTTCAGAGAAGGTACAGTTGTATCCTGGGAAGCAATTCGCCGGTAACCGTCACACTACAGGGTGAATTCTGCTTTAAGGACAGAGATTATCAGTCTCGACTCTGTGCAAATTCTTTAACTTACTGTTTTCTTCCCTGTATTTCATTTCTTCTCAATTTCTGTTGGGATTTTCTATTTTTATATATTCAGGTTCTAACAATCTTAAAGCAGAATTTTTTCCTCACAGATTCTAACAGTTTTGTGAAGTCTATTTACAGGTGCTGTTCGGAAAAAACAACCAACAGTTTCTGTTTCAAATAATTTCAGAGAAATAAGAACATGGACAACACACCAACTGACATTGCTAATGGACTTCTTAGTACCGAAACACCGGTGACCCAAAATGTGACTGCACAATCGGTTGCGGCACATTCGGTCGTTCTGCCCACGCACATAACCGTGGGAGAAAAACCGGAAAAGTTCAATGGAATTGGATTCAAAAAATGGCAAGGGAAGATGCAGTTCTACCTGACCACATTGAAGCTGGACAGATTCCTCACTGAATCTGCCCCGATGCTGGCGCCAATGGATGCACACTCCGTTGCTGCAGTTGATGCGTGGACTCAGGGCGACTACCTCTGTAGGAACTACATTCTGAATGGCTTGGTAGACCCCTGTACAACGTCTACTGTGTCTTCAAGACATCCAAACTCCTGTGGGGGTCCCTGGAAAAGAAGTACAAAACAGAAGACGCCGGGTCCAAGAAATTTGTTGTCGGCAAATTTCTGGACTACAAGATGATTGACTCCAAAACTGTGGTGAGTCAAGTCCAAGAACTGTAGGTTATAATGCACGACATTGTTGCAGAGAATATGACGCTGTGCGAACCATTCCAGGTTGCAGCGTTCATTGAAAAACTTCCACCTGGGTGGAAAGACTTCAAGAACTACCTCAAACACAAGCGAAAGGAGATGTCTCTTGAAGACCTAATTGTCAGGTTGCGGATCGAAGAAGAGAATCACAAGGCTGACAGGTCCTATGGAAATCAGTCCATAGAAAGGCCAATGTGGTGGAGCACGAACAGAAGGGCAAGAAGAGAAAGTTTCTGCCACAGGCCTCAAACAAAAAACTTCTTGCAAAGAGGTTTGCTGGGGGCACAAAATTTCTGAGTGCCGCAGTAAGGACAGTAATCGTTCAGGAACTGGACATGTAAAAGGGAATGAAAAATCCCATGTACACATAGCTGAGAACTTGTCCACTGGTCTATCTGACTTGGACCTCTGTGCTGTAGTATCAGAGGTAAATCTTGTGGGGAGCAATCCTCGTGAATGGTGGTACGATACTGGGGCCACCAAGCATATCTGCTCGGACAAGAAAATGTTCACCTCATACCAGAAGTGCAACAAAGATAAACAGCTGTTCATGGGAAACTCTTCCACCTCCAAAATTGAAGGAATAGGGAAGACGGTGCTGAAAATGACTACATGCAAAGAGCTAACACTCACAAATGTGCTGCATGTTCCAGACATTAGAAAGAACTTGATATCAGGTTCTTTGCTAAGCAAGAATGGGTTTAAGGTTGTTCTTGTTTCTGATAATTTTGTACTGTCTAAGAATGGGGTATACTTGGGTAAAGGATATGTAAAGGATGGACTGTTCAAGTTTAATGTAATGACAGTCATCCATAAAACTATTGTTCCTGCTGTTCCCAAAGTTAATGAAATAACTCCTATTGCCTATGTTGTTGAGTCTTCCTCTGTTTGGCATGAAAGACTAGGCCATGTTAATGTAAATTCTATGCGTAGATTAATTAACATGAATTTTCTACCAAAATTTAAGGTAGATAACTCAGAAAAATGTGAAGTTTGCACGGAGGCCAAACTCACTAAAACTCCATCACGTTCTGTAGAAAGAAACACAGAAACTCTAGGTCTAATTCACACGGATCTGTGTGACTTAAAATATGTTCAAACCAGAGGTGGCAAAAAGTACTTTGTGACTTTCATAGACGATTGCACAAAATTCTGTTATGTATATTTGTTATATAGCAAAAAAGAGGCTTTGGATAAATTCAAAGAATATAAACTTGAGGTTGAGAATCAACTTGGCAAAACAATTAAAATCGTTAGAAGTAATAGAGGAGAAGAATATGATGCACCATTTAACATGTTCTGCTCGGAACATGGAATAGTTCATCAGACAACTGCTCCCTACTCATCCAAATCAAACGGTACTGCCGAGCGCAAGAACCGAACTCTAAAGGAGATGATGAATGCCTTGTTGTTGAATTCTGGCTTACCCCAAAACATGTGGGGGGAAGCGTTGCTGACTGCCAACTACATTCTCAACAAAATACCTCACAAGAAAACCGGCAAGACACCATATGAACTGTGGAAAGGTAACTTACCTTCGTATAAATACCTCAAAGTGTGGGGGTGTCTAGCAAAAGTGATAGTACCTAACCTGAAACAGGTCACCATCGGACCTAAGACGATTGATTGCATATTCATAGGCTATGCAAACAACAGTAGTGCATATCGGTTCTTGGTATACAAATCGGATATACCGGATATCCATGTGAATACAATAATAGAATCAAGAAATGCTTCCTTCTTTGAACACGTATTTCCATGCAAGGATACTACGTACCCCAAATGTACACGTGAATAAGGGAATGCAAGCACTTCAGTTGATGAACCAGAACATGATACTGATGAAGTGATGAGCCTAGACGAAGTAAACGGGATAGAACATCAAAATCATTTGGTCCTGACTTTGTGACGGCCTTTCTGTTAGAGAATGAGCCCAGAAATTTCAATGAAGCCATGTCTATGCCTGATGCTCTCATGTGGAAGAAAGCAATCAAAAGTGAAATAGACTCCATTATGCAAAATCATACATGGGAGTTAGTCGACTTGCCTTCTGGATGTAAAGCTCTAGGATGCAAATGGATTTTCAAACAAAAATTAAAACCAGATGGTTCAATAGAGAAGCATAAGGCAAGACTTGTGGTACAAGGATTTAGGCAAAAGGAAGGCCTAGATTTCTTTGATACATATTCCCCAGTTACAAGAATCACATCCATAAGAATGTTGATAGCTATTGCAGCTCTACGTAACCTGGAAATACATCAAATGGATGTTAAAACTGCATTTTTAAATGGGGACTTAGAAGAAGAAATATACATGAAACAACCTGAGGGTTACGTAGTTCCTGGACAGAAAAACAAGGTGTGCAGGCTTGTAAAATTACTGTACGGCCTGAAACAAGCTCCAAAGCCGTGGCATACAAAATTTGACAATGTTATGATGTTAAATGGTTTCAAAATAAATGAATGCGATAAATGTATCTACATCAAAGATACTCCAAATGGATACATCCTGGTCTGTCTGTACGTAGACGACATGCTCATTATTGGAAGCAATAACGACATTATCAAACAAACTAAGAGCATGCTTAGTGGCAAGTTTGATATGAAAGATTTGGGAGTTGCAGATGTCATACTAGGAATCAAAGTTTCTAGGAAATCTGAGGGGATTACTTTGTCTCAAGCTCATTATGCTGAGAAAGTACTTGAAAGATTCAAGAATTACTCCAATGGGACAGCAAAAAGTCTCGTCGATCCAAGTCTTCACTTTTTCAAAAATACAGGCGAAAGCATATCACAACTGGAATATGCACGTGTAATTGGTAGTCTGATGTACCTAACAAATTGTACAAGACCGGACCTAGCACATTCGGTAAACGTACTGAGCCGATACACGAGTAATCCAGGACGAAATCACTAGAAAGGAATAACTAGAGTATTGAACTACTTGCGACATACTCAGAGTTATGCACTGCATTACACCAGATATCCAGCAGTATTGGAAGGCTACAGTGATGCCAACTGGATATCGAACTCCAAGAACTCAAAATCCACAAGTGGATATGTCTTCACACTTGGTGGTGCAGCTGTGTCATGGAAATCCTTTAAACAAACGCTATTGGCCAGATCCACCATGGAATCTGACTTTATTGCTTTAGACAAAGCGGTAGAGGAAGCAGAATGGCTTCGAAACTTTTTAGAGGATATTCCTATGTGGGAAAAACCAGTGCCTGCCTTATGTGTACACTGTGACAGCCAATCGGCTATAGCACGGGCACTGAGTTGTATGTATAATGGTAAGTCTCGTCATATTAGAAGGCGACACAAAACCATTAGACAACTGCTCTCAAATGGAGTAATCTCTATAGAATATATAAAATCGGCCGACAACCTAGCAGATCCATTTACTAAAGGTCTGTCGCGAGAGTAGGTTTTGAGATCATCAAGAGGAATGAATTTAAAGCCTATGACGAAAGAGGATACTTGATGGAAACCCTACATAGGAATTGGAGATCCCAAGATCTAGGTTCAAAGAGACAACTAAATCTTGTTGAAACGACAAAAGCACTGAGAGATTAACATCTCATATCCACTCTTAGGATGATAAAACAAGTGCTGCCTGCAAATAGTTAGGATAAGCTTGGCTTTTAATGATTCTCATAACTTTGAAATAAAAGTGGGGTATAGCAGGATACTCTTTATGGGCAATCACCTTGTGAGTGTGAAATGGGGCCGTTTCTATGAGAATGAAGAGAGAATACATTCTCCAAGTTCACTCACGATTAACCAGGGATGTTCAAGGCCAAAATGAACACAACAAGAGAACTTAGTTCTGTGAGGAGATGAAACTGTGTGATAGTTATTGTCTAGGTTCACATCAACGCCCGGGTAGTTCAAGACATCATGATCACTACCTGGTCAAGTGAATCTGATAGCTAATTACTAAGGGTGGTTCAAAGTTGAAAAATTACTACCATTCCTGATGTAGGGATTTTCCGATTGTACTCTCAGAGTCTTTCTGTCATGTTTTTTGTTTTTCTGTCGTGTCTGGATTACATGGTCTGGTAATTTTCATTTATGTGGGGGATTGTTGGAATTAATTTTTGCAGTTTTCCGGGCCGGATTCCAGCAGGCTCCGGCCACCGGCGGCGCCGGAAAATGAGTGGATTGAGATCCTCTCGACGAGTACTATTCCGTAGTATACTCACTTGCCAAAAACGAATTCCATATGAATGAGAAATGTTGATGCAAAGTTGGGTACTTGAAAGGTACTAACTTGGCAACTTGGAGAAAATGGATAGTCCCATATCGAAAATTGGAAAAGACTTTTTCTAGTATATATACTAGAAAACTGGACTAAAGGGCGTGAGAGATGACTTAGCCAAAATGACAAACACACACGTGCGCGCCCGCCCGGCTCCGGCCCCGGCCCGTGCCCCGGCCTCGGCCTCGGCCGGCTCGGCTCGGTTCGATTCGGTCCGGTTTGGTTTGGCTTGGCTTGGCTTGGCTTGGCTTGGCTTGTTCTGGTCTGGCTTAAATTTTTTTTTTTTGCTCAGACAAAAAACTCTTCCCCTACTAAACTGAAAAGGCTTTTCAGATTCAGTAACTGGTACCCATTACTTTGTAACAGCAGAGTAATGGCTCACCAGTTATGAATCTGAAGAGTCGCCATTACTCTGTTGTTACAGAGTAATGGCATTTGAACAGTTTCCAATTTTCCTCTATAAATCCAGACAGAGTCTTTTATACAGGTACAGATTTTTTTTTCATTTTCTACTTCTTCTTCTTCTCCTCTGTGTCAGTGTCAACTGAGAGTACACCATAGACAATAGTTCGCTGAATCTCTGAAGCAAGGGTGCTGCGTTCTTCTGAGAAGGTACAGTTGTATCCTGGGAAGCAATTTGCCGGTAACTGTCACACTACGGGGTGAATTCTGCTTTAAGGACAGAGATTATCAGTCTTGACTCTGTGCAAATTCTTTAACTTACTGTTTTCTTCCCTGTATTTCATTTCTTCGCAATTTCTGTTGCGATTTTCTATTTTTATATATTCAGGTTCTAACATTTTTAAGCCAATGGCTGAGATTCAAAATTAAAATGATCATCCATCGTTGAACCAAATTTTAGGTTTTAGCGACTACAAGCTCCACTCAAAATTCCTATTTCTAAAAGCTAAATATGGAAATTTTGAGAGTGGACGACTACAGAATGCTCTAAGAGCATCCACAGTCGTGTTTTGCTAAAATATGCATAAATGCATATTATACATATAACAAAGCGAGTTTGCTGCAGTGGTAAAATGCTATAATATAGCAAACATTTTTTTAATGATCGGACGGATCTTCGAGATCCGTTCCACGAATTTTAAATAAAATTTCCGATTTTTTTAATAATTAAAAACAATTTTTTAGTGGAAAAAAAAAACAGAGGTGGCTCCCTCCACGGACGGATCTTCAAGATCCGTCCAAGGGGGGTTAGCCATATTTGTGGATTTTTTTTCCTTTCGGAAATTAAAAAAAAAACGTCGGACGGACTTTCAAGTTCCGTCCGAGGAATTAAAATTTTTTTTCTTTCGTGGGACGGATCTTGAAGATCCTTCCTGTATAATATGCATTTTCTCATTTCCGCTCTCATATATAGCAATTTACTGTTGCAAAATGGTCAAAATATGCATAAATAGCAAACGACTGCAGCGGTTCGTTTACTAAAAAATGCATAAAATGGATAAATAGCAAACGACTGTGGATGCTCTAACAAGCTAAAATAATTTTGTAACTTTATTATTACTAGTAATTTACACGTGCGACACACGTCTTTATATATATATATATATATATATATATATATATATATATATATATATATATATATATATATATATTGACGTAGTGAGGACTCGAACCTGAGACCTCCTTCATATTGGTTCTGTACGCGCGATATACATAAGTTGATATGTTTACAAACGACAACTCCAACTCTCCCATTATAACATTATAATATTAGATTAGATTAGATAGATGGTATAAATTTTCCATATGAAGTTGTACCTTATAGCCAATAACTGTTATTAGGTAAATTAGTTGGATTATAATTATATATTCTTGGTTCTATTTGTGAATATTATCCAGGTAATACCAACCTAATTCTTTATTTGTATCTATATAATAAAACACAAAGAAAGCTATCAAGTGGCTCCCCTTCAATCCCCCAAAAATTAAAGGTTCAGATCTAACCTCACAAAACATATTCCCCCCTCCCCCTAAAAGTTTCCCCCCAAAACTCAAATTTAAATCCCCCACTCAAAACAACTCCTATATTTATTTAATTATTTCTCTCTCTCTCCCTCTTCTATTCAAAAAATTATAAAATAGAAAATTTAAAAATAAAAATAAAATAAAAACTAAAAAACAAAAAAAAAAATTTAAAAATTTAAAACTTTAAAAAAAATCAAAAAAATCATATAATATTTTTTTTTTTGGACCCCCAAAAGTTTCTCATATAATATATTTGTTGCTTCAATTAATTTGCTAGACCTCCAAAACTATTTTATATGATCAAACAAGGTACACCGTTCCGAAGATGTGCCGTAGGCACGTATCAACGGGCAAACCTAGTAATTCAATACATTATATGCTATTATTTGTTGTACTTCTTTAGATAATCTTCTTGTTATTCTATATGTTATTAATAAATATTCTAATACTTTATCATTTATGTACTTTCTTGCTATGGACTCCTAGGCGTTTTAGCCTGAATTCATCTCTACCCGGGAAGTTTGGCCTGACCTGAAAACCAGCCCGAACATGAAGGGTAAGGTTCGGGTTTAGCTTACTACTAACCCATTGGCTATGGATCAGGTTGAATATAAGGTAGTAAGGTACAAGTATGTGTATAAATGAATGTCAAACCCACCCAACCCCGCCCATTTGCAGGCCTAACTTGGGTTATTAGAATCAAATATCATTAAACGTGCATTGTACGGGTAGGGATATGAATAAATTACACTAAGACCTTCTCCCATTATAGTAGTAGAGATCAGGGCTGGCCCTGAGTTCCCGGTGGCCTTAGGCGAACTTCCGATATGGGGCCCCTAATAACATATATATAATTTTTTATGCACAAAATACGTACCTATATTTATAAGAAAAGTTCAAATTTGGAGACTCCTAAAATGGAGAAATCTCCGGAGGCATAAGGCGGTGAGGTAGGATAAAAATGACCTGGGGCCCAGCCTGGGCCCAGGATGGCTCTCACTCAAGGACAGGCCAGCTCGGCCCCGGACCATCACCGGGTCGGTGCCGAGCCGTTAAGTCCACCACGAAACCGGCCCCCTCGTTTCGACGACCCGCCACGGCCTTCGGTCTCCGATCCTCGGCGGTCCCACGGGCCATCCACTCAGCCTGGTAAGGGATGAGGATGTCCTGGCACAACCCAGGCCATCCAATTCTCTTAGAGGCACAGGGGTGTAATGCCCTGATTTTTCATTTAATGAAAAATTATTTATTTTGCACGTAGTGTGCACGTGCAATATTTTGGTTGGATAAAATCTTATAATTATTTTCATTTTGATGGGTATAAATATTTAAATATGTGCTTTCAATTATTTTATACAAAAGCCTTCTTTTAAATAGATGAAAAGACTTTTCTTTTAAAAAGCCCTTTTTCTTAAAATCCCAAATTTAATTCATTTATTTTATCTTAAAATTGTTATTTTGGCCCATAAACTAAGGCCCATGAGTTGATTTATTTTAAATACAACTTGTCATATAGGATACAATTTAAAGTTTATTTTTATACAAAATTTAATGTACAAATTTTTGGAGACTAAGTGGCATGCACGTGCATTGCACGTACACGTGCATTATGCACTTTGAATGGAGGCCGGGAATGCTTCTTTGGAGGGAAACCCAAATTTTTGGGTGGGATCATGGTGTGGTGGTTACTTGATTATGGGTAGTTTTTGTAACTTCTCCTTAAATCTAAGCCACTTGTTCCTAACTCCTACTTCAATCCTAGCCATCAATTCTCCTTGATTCTTAGTATAAATACCCCCCCTCCATGGCTAGTTATTCTTGTGCTAAATAATTCTTCCAAACCTATAGTTCAATACTCTATCTGGTAGTTATTTTAGTGAGTTAAAAGATTAAGTTGTGTGTGGGAGTTGTGCTTGCAACTACAAGGGGAGAAGAGGCCGGCATTCCAGGAGAAGAAGCTTTCGGTTTTGGTGCTTTTGGAGGATCGAGTGCGCGCTTCAAGGAGGAGGAGCATTTCGTTGCAAGGACATTCGTCTAGGAGTTTGCTAATTGTTCTTTTCTTCAATAAGGTGGGTAAATTTTCCCTATTTCTAAATAGGAATGCATGCTAGATTTAATTAGAAGAATGTTGCATGAAATGATCATTTAGAGTATACATTTAATTGAAAATGACTTATCGATTGATTGATATATGAATGTGAAATTGTATGTGGTTCTATTAGTAAAAGCAAAATTATGTGTGAATTGGTTGTAGCCATAAATTATTGAAGAAAATTTCATTATCTATGTCACAAATTATATACACAAAAGTTAGTAGATAAACCATGCTACTTTATGTGTTTTAATGAGCCTTTGTGTTGCATTGAAATAAACAAATCAAAATATGGATTCGTATGGTTGGTAAATGACTAAAAACAGAAATTAATATGAAGAATTTCTAGTAAAGAGATTGAGATGTTAATTGTGAAGAAATGTCGAAAAGAAGAAATGTGGTAATTATAATGTAGATACTGAATTAGTTGTATGAAAATATGTTTTAATTGTTACAAAAATTATTTTGCTCATACTGGTATGTAAATTATGTGAGGAAGAATGAATCTGGAGTTGTACAGTAATTTTTATGAAAACAAAATGAAATGGGGACTAGTTGAACATCGAAACGTTTTAATAACGGAGAGAATTGGTTTAAATAAACTTTGAGTTGCGTTGTTGACAACCTGAGCGCGTAGCTCAAGTGGTCGGGATAGCCTAAATCGCTACAGTGGTCTGGGGTTGTTGGTTCGAATCCTCTGGGCAACACACTTTTATTCCATGAATTTTTAAAATGAAAGAGAGTAGCGGCCGAGAGCATATAATGCTCTCAGTCCTCTTTACAACGCTTGTAACACCCGGCCTAGTGGTCTGTGCCTTGGGCGTTTTTCCTGGGGTGCTGGGTTCGAATCTTGCCATCGGCAAGATTGAAAAAAATTATTTTTTGAATGTTTCGGTGGCCAAAAAAATTATGGAAAAAATATGGTTATTCTTCTAAAAATATATGGGACTTGTGAAAAAAAATAATTTAGGGATTATTCGCATGAAATAAAATGTGATTTGAGAATGAAATGTGTAATTAGAACTATGGTTTTATAAGTGTATTTTTGGGAAAATTATACCTTGCAAAAAGAACTTGAAATGAAGGATTAGAAGATTAATATAGTAAAGATTGAAATGATATTATGTGATGGATGTGATTTATTCCCAATTGAGAATAGTATGAAAAATATGAATTGTTAACATTCGTTAGTGATGTAAAGTATTTCTCATTTGAGAATAATGTGACAACTATGAAATGTGAATTATTCTCGTTGGAGAATAGTGCGACAAATTATGATGCGTGAATATCCATCTTGATTGAATACTAGTGATGTGGGTTTTTAATGTGAAAATAATAATTCATGAGTTACATGATGAATAGTTGAAATTAATGTATAATTATGGAATATTGAACGATTTGGAGATCATGGTTGGAAAAGAGAAACATTTTTGAGTATGATGACTCAACATATGAACTTATGAGTTTGAAACACTCAATTTTAGAAATTGTGAATTTGAAATTGAAACAAAAGAGTAGCTAAGTTTCCCCCGGCATTTGGAAATGAAGTGAAATGAAAATTGAAATGAAAGACCAAGGTTGGTCATGTTTGAATGAATGAATAAGTCCGGTTTAGTGGAGAGGCTAACTCTAGAGCTTTGATTTTTGTTCATGATTTTGATAAAAACTAAGGATTAATACATAGTGGAGACGTGATGAAAGTAGGAGAAAAACACGAGTATGAGGACCATCGGATTAGCGGTGTGAGAGTGATCCACAGGCTGCCTGCTTGATGCGTCAAGACATGGCGTGGGCACTACTCCAGAATTATCGTCCCGGTGGCGACGCTTGTGGGATGTTTGGTGACTGCAAGAGGATCGTGTGCCATGAAGTGAGGCTGAATTGCCACAGGCTGTCTTCACGATGCGTCGTGACATGACGTGGGATTCCCCTCTAGAATTTTCTGTACACGTGCTTGTACTCATAGATCATCTAAGATACCTACCGTAATTACAGTAGTGGATTAAGTCATAACGAGGGATTGAACCCTACAAAGATGAAGAACGATTAAGGGCTTGCCCTCGGACCTATGTAGTATGGGATGCATAGAATCCGAACAAGTGCGCATTAGTGTCATGTAACATAAATAAACTACATTAAGGACTAAGTGCACAATCACAACACGACATCAATAGGGTAGTCCCTTTAGTTTGATATGTGACAAGTTTGTGTTTGCTAAATATGAAAAATAAGTTATACTATTTCCGGCATAGAGAGGATGGCCGTGTATAATGATCGTCGGTTGAATAAACTGACGTACCCACAGTCTTATATGCAGGTAAATGGCTTGATATAGATTAAAGGGGAAAAAATGCTTAAAGATTATACAATGTTGTTGTACATTTATTCAATTGTTGTAAATTTTACTTCCGTTGTGCAATGTAAAGTGTAAAGTTTGATGTAAACTCTGATGTAAAGTGGAAAGTTCAAATTTCATTGTAAAATTGTACTAAAGGAAGCGAAAAGATCTTGTAGAACATCTCGAATTCAGTGTATTTGGAATTCGGGGCGTTACAGAGTGGTATCAGAGCCACGCTTTCCACACTTGTACAAATTTATAAGGAACGACACCCTAGTAGTGGACATTAGAGTGTGTGTTTGAGTCTAGAGACTTAAATGTAAGTGACTTACATTTGTGTTGCTCTATGACTTATGCTTCTTCCTCTCTATTTCTAAGATGGCTGACCACTTCGACCCTGCTGGAGATGACGACTGGCATATCATCGAAGAAGAGTACCATCCTGGACAGGCAGATTCTGAGTACGAATACTATCCAGGGCAAGCAGATTCTGACGAAGAAGAATGGCCTGAATTCCGAGAGATCACCCCACCTCCGGATTCATCTGATGACTCTTCTTCTGACGAAGAAGAAGAACCAGTTCCAAATAGTCTTGTGACTTCTCTTCAGAGGCAGGTAGAAACACTGCGAGAGAGAGTCGGATTATTGAAGGCTCAGCTGGCAAAGCGTAAGGATGACTATTCTGTTCTCAGTCATCGTATATGGGAACTCGAGAAGAGGAAGAATCTGACAGATGTGCTGAAGGATGAAGTTGATGAACTACGTGGAGAACTTCGAGAAGCGAAGAGGAGCCGTAGGAGTTAGACTGTTGTAGCTTCTACTGTTTTCATTCTGATGTCAAGAAATGTTTTTCAATTCGAATGTATAAAGTTTGGAATTTAATGAAATGCAAGTTGATTTAAAATTCATGTCTTATACTTCGAATTTAATGGATCTTTTTGCATCAGAATATGTCTAGAAGAGGAGCTAGAAATGGTGAAGGTTTGGATCTGAAAATGAAACTTGCGAGGGTCTATCAGACGCTCAACGCCGTGGCGATGAATCAGAACCAAGGAAGGGGGCCTATGAATCCGGTGCCCGAAGCGATTAAACTAGTGGAATCGTTCAAGCGAATGAAACCACCTGTGTTCAAAGGGAAGTCAGACCCTGATGCGGCTGACAACTGGATTCGTCAAGTGGAGACAATCTTTGAAGTACTGGAGACCCCTGAAGGCAGCAAGGTGAAGTTGGCGACTCTACAATTTGAGAAGGACGCGGCTGTTTGGTGGCAGTCGATGAAGAGGACAATGGGAGGCATAATGCTTGGCTGGGAGAAATTTCTGGAAGAATTCCACAGTCACTATTTCCCCTCCGATGTTCAAGAGAAGAAGGCTATGGAATTTCTATCGCTACAGCAAGGTAGCATGTCAGTTAGAGAGTACGAGACCAAATTTACTCAGCTCTCTAGGTATGCTCCTGAATTAGTGATGGATGAAGCTAAGAAGGCTCGTAAGTTCGAGCATGGACTAAGGCCGAGCTTGAGGTCCCGGATGATACCCCTTGGTATCAAAAGATTTGACAAGTTGGTCAAGAGGGCAGCAGCGACGGAAGCAGATATGGAGCAGTTTCATGCTGTTCAGAACCGGAGGAACAACTGGCAGTCTGGAAAGAGGCCCGCTAATTCTGGGAGTTTCAAGGGGCAACCATCTGCACAAAGGTTCAAACCGACAGGGGCGAACGCTATTAGTGTGGCTGGAGGACCTGGGAACAATGTGGTGAGACCTCCTGCGGTAACTTGCTACAACTGTGGTGAAACAGGACATTATCGATCTCAATGTCTCAAACCACGGAATGGTGATCGCAATGTACCAGCACAGCAGACTGGGAAGAGACCGTACCAACCAGGGCGGGTATTTGCCTTGACGGAAGCTGATGCTGATGAGGTTGATCATGTCATCACTGGTACGAGGGCAGATGTTTAGTGGTTTTTGTCATTTCTTTTTCCCGTTTATTAAGTGAACTGTTACGTAATGAGTGTGTATTATGTAACAGGAGAACTTTATCTTAATGGAATGAAAGCTGTTGTGTTGTTCGATACTGGATCCTCTCGTACTTTTGTGTCTCCTAAATTTGCTAAAGTGTTGGGGGTTGAACCGAAGATTTTTTCAGGCAAGATCTTAGCAGTAGCTACTCCATCAGGAGAAACTTTAACCACTAATCGGTATTACGCTGATTGCGAGATTGTGATTGAAGATCGAATCTTTGGGATTGATCTGATCGAGCTGACTATCTTGGGAGTCGATGTTATCATTGGCATTGATTGGATGTCGGTGTACAGTGCAAGCATCGAGTGTAAGACCAAGACAGTAACAGTAAAGGCTCCAGGTGGACCTGAAGTCACTTTCCAAGGGAAACAGAAGTGTTCTAAGCTGGTGGCAGCTATCCGCAAGGAAGAGACTCCTGTGGAAGTGCAAGGGATTCATGTGGTTCGGAACTATCCGACTGTGTTCTTGGATGATTTTTCTGGGTTACCCCCGCATCGTGATGTAGAGTTCAACATCACTGTTCAACCGGGAAGTGCACCCATTTCTAAGGCACCGTATAGGATGGCTCCAGTGGAACAGGATGAGGTGAAACGGCAGATTGAGGAGCTGTTGGAGAAAGGCTTTATTCAACCTAGTGTGTCACCTTGGGGAGCACCAGTGCTTTTGGTAAAAAAGAAGGATGGATCGATGAGAATGTGTATCGATTACCGGGAGCTGAATAAGGTCACTGTTCAGAATAAGTATCATATTCCTCGAATTGATGACTTGTTCGATCGTCTACAAGGAGCAGCTGTATTCTCCAAAATAGATCTTCGATCAGGATATCACCAGGTTCGAGTGAAAGCTGAAGATGTGCACAAAACTGCATTTAGAACTCGACATGGGCATTACGAATTCTTAGTTATGCCATTTGGAGTGACGAATGCACCTGCAATCTTCATGGATTGGATGAATAGAGTTCTGAGGCTGTTCATTGATTCTTTCGTCGTGGTGTTTATCGACGATATTCTCGTGTACTCCAAGTCAGAGGAGGAGCACACCGATCATCTGGCAGCAGTGTTGAAGAAGCTGGAAGAGAAGAAGTTGTATGCCAAGTTATCCAAGTGTGATTTCTGGAAATCTGAAGTGGCATTCCTAGGTCACATCCTTTCTAAGGAGGGAGTGGCAACTGACCCTCAGAAGATAGAGGCAGTGAGAGATTGGGCTAGGCCTACTACAGTGAAGGAAGTCAGAAGTTTTCTTGGAATGACTGGATACTACAGGAGATTCATTCAAGGTTATGCTCAGATAGCCGTGCCGCTTAATGGTCTGACCAAGAAGAATGTGAACTTTAAGTGGACTGAGCAATGTGAGGCAAGCTTTCAGGAGTTGAAAGAGAAGCTGACTACTGCACCAATTTTGGCTTTGCCTAGAGCAGGTGTTGAGTACGTTGTTTATAGCGATGCTTCACATCGTGGGCTTGGTTGTGTCTTAATGCAAGAAGGAAGAGTAATTGCTTATGGGTCTAGGCAACTACGACCACATGAGAAGAATTACCCGACTCATGATCTGGAGTTGGCTGCGATTATCTTTGCTTTGAAGCAATGGAGACACTACGTGTACGGTAAGAAATTGAACATGTACACGGACCACAAGAGTTTGAAGTACATATATCAGCAGAGGGATCTGAATTTGAGGCAGCGGAGATGGTTGGAAGTGCTTGAGGACATGCGACCTGAGATCAAGTATCATCCTGGGAAGGCTAATGTTGTTGCTGATGCACTTAGTTGCAAGAGCAGTTTAGCCAGTTTGATTACAACTCAGAAGCATCTGATTGAGGAATTGGACCGAGTAGGTATTGAGGTTGTCTTGCAAGGATTGGAAGCATCTTTAGCTCAGTTGAGGCTTCAGCCTACTTTGAATGCAAGGATCATTGTAAGTCAGGAGGTTGATGCTGATATTTTGGAGATGAAGGAGCAGGTTGGTGCTGGCAGGTTGCCCGAATTTCAAATCAGAGATGGAGTGCTGTGGTTCGGAGATAGGCTGTGTGTTCCAAATCAGGCGGACCTGAAAGAGAGTATTCTTCTGGAGGCACATGCTACCCTTTTGTCGGTACATCCTGGGAGTACTAAGATGTACAAAGACATCAAACAGCATTTCTGGTGGTCAGGTTTGAAGCGGGATGTGGCTGAATTTGTGGTGAAGTGTGAGGTTAGTCAGCAAGTCAAAGCCAAAAATCAGAGACCCAGAGGTCTATTACAGCTGTTACCTATTCCGGAATGGAAGTGGGATAACATCAGTATGGATTTCATTACGGGATTTCCTAAGAGTTCTAAAGGCAATGATGCAATTTGGGTTATAGTCGATCGACTAACCAAGTCTGCTTACTTTTTGGCGATGAAACTCACTGCTTCGATGGACAAGTTGGCTGAGTTGTATGTTGGCGAGATCGTCAGACTTCATGGTGTTCCGTCAACTATTGTGTCTGATCGAGATGCGCGGTTTACTTCACATTTGTGGAGGAGTCTTCAGACAGCTTTGGGTACCAAGACAGATTTCAGCACTGCTTTTCATCCGCAAACCGATGGACAGACCGAGAGAGTCAACCGTATTCTTGAGGATATGCTTCGGTATTGTATACTAGATTTTGGAGGCAGTTGGGAAAGACATTTACCTTTGGTAGAGTTTGCCTACAACAACAGTTTTCAGGCTAGCATTGGGATGGCGCCGTACGAAGCTTTGTATGGCAGGAAGTGCAGAACACCTGTTTGTTGGTTTGAAGTTAGGGAGCGTCAGTTGTTTGGTCTTGAGCTTGTGCAGCAAACCTCTGAGAAGATTGTTCTGATCAGGAAAAGGTTGGTAGAAGCTCAGAGCAGGCAGAAAAGCTATGCAGACAACCGGAGAAGGGATCTTGAGTTTGAGGTTGGTGACTTCGTCTTTCTGAAAGTATCACCCAGTAAAGGTGTGGTTCAATTTGGCAAAGGCGGGAAATTAGCCCCGAGGTTTATAGGCCCGTACAAGATATTGAAAAGGATCGGGAAAACTGCTTACCGGCTTGAATTACCGGAAGAGTTATCTCAGGTGCACAATGTCTTCCATGTGTCTATGCTGAGAGGTTATATTCCAGATCCGAGTCATCATTTGCCTGAAGTGCCGGAAGGTTTGCAATTGGATCTGAACTACATCGAGTCTCCTGTCGAGATTGTTGATCGTCGAGAGAAAATTTTGAGGAATAAGACGATACCGATGGTCAAGGTAGTCTGGAGAAACCATTTGGTTGAAGAGGCTACTTGGGAGTCTGAGGAGAGGATGTTGAAGGACTATCCTGAGCTTTTTGCTTGATTTGTACCTTTGTATCTTTTGTTCTTGTTGTGAGGGTTGTATTTTTGTTTTCTCGCTCTTGACTGTAGTTCTGGGGACGGAACTATTCTAAGGAGGAAGTGTTGTAATGCCCTGATTTTTCATTTAATGAGAAATTATTTATTTTGCACGTAGTGTGCACGTGCAATATTTTGGTTGGATTAAATCTTATAATTATTTTCATTTTGATGGGTATAAATATTTAAATAAGTGCTTTCAATTATTTTATACAAAAGCCTTCTTTTAAATAGATGAAAAGCCTTTTCTTTTAAAAAGCCCTTTTTCTTAAAAGCCCAAATTTAATTCATTTATTTTATCTTAAAATTGTTATTTTGGCCCATAAACTAAGACCCATGAGTTAATTTATTTTAAGTACAACTTGTCATGTAGGATACAATTTAAAGTTTATTTTTATACAAAATTTAATGTACAAATTTTTGGAGACTAAGTGGCATGCACGTGCATTGCACGTACACGTGCATTATGCACTTTGAATGGAGGCCGGGAATGCTTCTTTGGAGGGAAACCCAAATTTTTGAGTGGGATCATGGTGTGGTGGTTACTTGATTATGGGTAGTTTTTGTAACTTCTCCTTAAATCTAAGCCACTTGTTCCTAACTCCTACTTCAATCCTAGCCATCAATTCTCCTTGATTCTTAGTATAAATACCCCCCCTCCATGGCTAGTTATTCTTGTGCTAAATAATTCTTCCAAACCTATAGTTCAATACTCTATCTGGTAGTTATTTTAGTGAGTTAAAAGATTAAGTTGTGTGTGGGAGTTGTGCTTGCAACTACAAGGGGAGAAGAGGCCGGCATTCCAGGAGAAGAAGCTTTCAGTTTTGGTGCTTTTGGAGGATCGAGTGCGCGCTTCAAGGAGGAGGAGCATTTCGTTGCAAGGACATTCGTCTAGGAGTTTGCTAATTGTTCTTTTCTTCAATAAGGTGGGTAAATTTTCCCTATTTCTAAATAGGAATGCATGCTAGATTTAATTAGAAGAATGTTGCATGAAATGATCATTTAGAGTATACATTTAATTGAAAATGACTTATCGATTGATTGATATATGAATGTGAAATTGTATGTGGTTCTATTAGTAAAAGCAAAATTATGTGTGAATTGGTTGTAGCCATAAATTATTGAAGAAAATTTCATTATCTATGTCACAAATTATATACACAAAAGTTAGTAGATAAACCATGCTACTTTATGTGTTTTAATGAGCCTTTGTGTTGCATTGAAATAAACAAATCAAAATATGGATTCGTATGGTTGGTAAATGACTAAAAACAGAAATTAATATGAAGAATTTCTAGTAAAGAGATTGAGATGTTAATTGTGAAGAAATGTCGAAAAGAAGAAATGTGGTAATTATAATGTAGATACTGAATTAGTTGTATGAAAATATGTTTTAATTGTTACAAAAATTATTTTGCTCATACTGGTATGTAAATTATGTGAGGAAGAATGAATCTGGAGTTGTACAGTAATTTTTATGAAAACAAAATGAAATGGGGACTAGTTGAACATCGAAACGTTTTAATAACGGAGAGAATTGGTTTAAATAAACTTTGAGTTGCGTTGTTGACAACCTGAGCGCGTAGCTCAAGTGGTCGGGATAGCCTAAATCGCTACAGTGGTCTGGGGTTGTTGGTTCGAATCCTCTGGGCAACACACTTTTATTCCATGAATTTTTAAAATGAAAGAGAGTAGCGGCCGAGAGCATATAATGCTCTCAGTCCTCTTTACAACGCTTGTAACACCCGGCCTAGTGGTCTGTGCCTTGGGCGTTTTTCCTGGGGTGCTGGGTTCGAATCTTGCCATCGGCAAGATTGAAAAAAATTATTTTTTGAATGTTTCGGTGGCCAAAAAAATTATGGAAAAAATATGGTTATTCTTCTAAAAATATATGGGACTTGTGAAAAAAAATAATTTAGGGATTATTCGCATGAAATAAAATGTGATTTGAGAATGAAATGTGTAATTAGAACTATGGTTTTATAAGTGTATTTTTGGGAAAATTATACCTTGCAAAAAGAACTTGAAATGAAGGATTAGAAGATTAATATAGTAAAGATTGAAATGATATTATGTGATGGATGTGATTTATTCCCAATTGAGAATAGTATGAAAAATATGAATTGTTAACATTCGTTAGTGATGTAAAGTATTTCTCATTTGAGAATAATGTGACAACTATGAAATGTGAATTATTCTCGTTGGAGAATAGTGCGACAAATTATGATGCGTGAATATCCATCTTGATTGAATACTAGTGATGTGGGTTTTTAATGTGAAAATAATAATTCATGAGTTACATGATGAATAGTTGAAATTAATGTATAATTATGGAATATTGAACGATTTGGAGATCATGGTTGGAAAAGAGAAACATTTTTGAGTATGATGACTCAACATATGAACTTATGAGTTTGAAACACTCAATTTTAGAAATTGTGAATTTGAAATTGAAACAAAAGAGTAGCTAAGTTTCCCCCGGCATTTGGAAATGAAGTGAAATGAAAATTGAAATGAAAGACCAAGGTTGGTCATGTTTGAATGAATGAATAAGTCCGGTTTAGTGGAGAGGCTAACTCTAGAGCTTTGATTTTTGTTCATGATTTTGATAAAAACTAAGGATTAATACATAGTGGAGACGTGATGAAAGTAGGAGAAAAACACGAGTATGAGGACCATCGGATTAGCGGTGTGAGAGTGATCCACAGGCTGCCTGCTTGATGCGTCAAGACATGGCGTGGGCACTACTCCAGAATTATCGTCCCGGTGGCGACGCTTGTGGGATGTTTGGTGACTGCAAGAGGATCGTGTGCCATGAAGTGAGGCTGAATTGCCACAGGCTGTCTTCACGATGCGTCGTGACATGACGTGGGATTCCCCTCTAGAATTTTCTGTACACGTGCTTGTACTCATAGATCATCTAAGATACCTACCGTAATTACAGTAGTGGATTAAGTCATAACGAGGGATTGAACCCTACAAAGATGAAGAACGATTAAGGGCTTGCCCTCGGACCTATGTAGTATGGGATGCATAGAATCCGAACAAGTGCGCATTAGTGTCATGTAACATAAATAAACTACATTAAGGACTAAGTGCACAATCACAACACGACATCAATAGGGTAGTCCCTTTAGTTTGATATGTGACAAGTTTGTGTTTGCTAAATATGGAAAATAAGTTATACTATTTCCGGCATAGAGAGGATGGCCGTGTATAATGATCGTCGGTTGAATAAACTGACGTACCCACAGTCTTATATGCAGGTAAATGGCTTGATAAAGATTAAAGGGGAACAAATGCTTAAAGATTATACAATGTTGTTGTACATTTATTCAGTTGTTGTAAATTTTACTTCCGCTGTGCAATGTAAAGTGTAAAGTTTGATGTAAACTCTGATGTAAAGTGAAAAGTTCAAATTTCCTTGTAAAATTGTACTAAAGGAAGCGAAAAGATCCTGTAGAACATCTCGAATTCAGTGTATTTGGGATTCGGGGCGTTACAAGGGGCCCCACGATCAGCCATGTCAGCTCCGAAACCACCTAGGGCTTGGCCACGTCAGCCCTAAACCGCTCATGAGGCTGCCACGTCTGCCCTAAACCCCCTGGGCCTCCTGCCACGTCAGGCCATGGGCTTTCGGGTCCAGACCCGGCCCCCAAGCGGATCCAAACCCGACTGGGACTATCTATAAATACCAAGCCCTCTCCCACCTTTTGAGGTAATCAATCTTTTTCCACTAAAACCCTAGTTACTACTACTCTCTCTCTGAGACTAACTAGATCGTCGGAGGGTCTGCCACCGGGATAAACCCCGGTGTTCCTACACCGTCTGCAGGTACGCGAGGCGAGGCAATCCGAGCCGATCCTCCAGTGCCGAGGCGAGCCTCCCGCTCACCGTCCGTTACCGCCTCCTTCCACCACTACAAATTGAGTCCGAACTCACACCTGGTGCATCCACACTCCTCCCAAAAACAAACCGCATCAGGTTGGCGTCGTCTGTGGGAAACCTATTTATTCGGTAAGGACGACAGTCCGAGCCTCGCCGCCGACGCTCACCCTTCGATCCACTCTCCCATGCCTCCCAGGGCCCGGAGACCGACTTCATCCGCCCGCCAGGACGGGCCTCCTCTTCAGGACGCCCTCGACGGAAGGCAAGGATCAAATAATCCAGGGGCAAACCCCGGACCCCAACAAGGCGAACCTCACGTCGAGCAACCCGACCTTCGTCGGGTCATTATGAACCGAAGGGCTAGCCAGGCCAGGGGAGGGACCGCTTCCAACTCGGCCCTGAACCGCTCCGGGCCTGCAGAAAGGCCGTCGGTACTCAGCCGCATTGGCCGAATTCCTACGCCCTGACCCGACCCTTCTGACCATGGCGCAGTCATCAGGGCCGAGTTTCGGAGCTTCCGGGATGAAATCATGGAGGCTCTTCACGGAGCGCCAAGGTCCGCAACGCTCGACCGACCCCGTCAAATGAGCGAAGGAAGGAGCTACACTCGTGCGCCACCTCCTCCACCGGAGCGCACTGACCAGGTACTCCGTCGCCTCATAAAGATGGAGAATCACCTCGAACGCATTGGCGATGGGAATCTGAACCCCGTCCTAGGCCGAGCGCCTTCCTGGCCGCCATTCTCCGTCAACATCTTAGAAGCGGAGATCCCCCGGAACTTTCGGCCTCCGCAATTCGAGACTTACAACGGCGAGGGTGATCCAGCTGATCACATGGAGGGCTTCAAGACCCTCATGATGATTCACAGCGCTTCGGATCCCCTGCTGTGCCGAGCCTTCCCGACCACCCTCCGGGGCCCGGCCAGGGAGTGGTTCTCCAAACTCTCCCCCGGCTCAATCTTCTCGTTCGATCAGCTGGAAGCCAACTTCTTAGGCCACTTCGTCACCAGCAGGAAAGCCGAGAAGACGAGCGCATCCCTGCTCGACCTCCGCCAGAGGGAGGGGGAGTCACTCCGTGACTTCGTCAAAAGGTTCACAACCGAGGCAAGAGCCGTCTCTGCCCTCGACGCCGGGGTCGCCTCGACTGCCTTCCGACACAATGTCCGGCACAACCAGCTGAAGGTCTCCTTGGCGAAGAAGCCACATCTGGACTTCCCCGACCTTCTTAATCGAGTCGAGAAGTACATACGAGCAGAAGAAGCTCTAAACCTAGAGGGCAACAAAGAAGTCGTAGGAAAGGGCAAGCGCAGGGCTGATGAGATCGAACCTGCCCGAAAAGCAGCAAAGGAAGGAGTCGGCGCGAAGAGGGTACCTCCGGTCCCTCGCTTCGAAAGGTACACCCCGCTGACACAGAACGTGTCCGCCATCCTCTTAGAAATCGAGGACAAGGGCCTCGTCCGACTTCCCCCCCGACCGAGCAACAACAAGAAGCGAGACCAACGCTTCTACTGTCGTTTCCACAGGGATCATGGGCACGAAACCGACCAGTGTCGGGCCCTAAAAGACGAAATCGAGGCCCTCATCTCACGAGGGTACCTCCGGGAATTCACAAGAGAAAACCAACGGGATCGGCGAGACACCAGGAACCGGAGGCCTTCGCCTCCGAACCCTACCCCGAACCGCATCCAGGATCGAGATCCCGAGCCCGAGGGAGCTGGAACCCCGACAATTCTGCATTGTGTCCACGGAGGACCGATGGGGGGAGAGTCAAATACTTCTCGGAAAGCCTTCATCCGAGAGGTAAACGCTGTCCAAGATCTCCCCTCACCCCGATTACAAATAGTACCTGTCTCCTTCTCCGGAGAGGACCTCGAAGGCGTCCGCCTCCCTCACTGCGACGCCCTCGTCATTAGCCTCCACATGGCTAATTGTGAAGTACGCCGGATCCTCGTCAACAACGGCAGCTCGGTGAACATCCTCTTTCTCGAAGCCTTCGAGAATCTCAAACTGCCCAGGGGCAAGCTTAAACCGGCCGGATACACTTTGCACGGGTTCTCCGGCGTCCCTGTCGTGATAGAAGGGATTGTGACTCTCGACGTCACCGCGGGCTCAGTTCCCGTTCAGTGGACCGAGTCTATGGACTTCATGGTGGTAAACACCAAGGCAGCATACAATGCCATACTTGGCCGACTGGGGCTGTGCTCCCTTCAGGCGGTACCATCGGCCTATCACTTGAAGCTAAAATTCCCCACCCACCAAGGGGTCGGTGTCGTCCGAGGCAACCAAGAGGCGGCGCGGTCCTGTTACATGACCGCCGTCGGAGGGGATGTCTTCCCCCTCGATGCCGTCGAGCTCGGCCTCGAGAGCGATGGTTCCGCCCCTGAGCCAGCCGACGAGCTGGAGGAGGTCCCGTTCGGGGCCGCAGACGAGTCAAAGTGGTTCCGAGTGAGCCGCTCGCTCTCCGGAGGTTTGAAGGCGGGCATAATTGACTGCATCCGCCGCAACGTCGATCTCTTCGCTTGGAAGCCCTCCGACATGCCCGGGATATCCGAAGACCTGATCATGCATAGGCTGAGCATAATCCTGGGATCCAAGCCGATCGCTCAGAAGAGGCGCAAATTCACCCCGGAGGGGCAGCAAGCTGTGAAAGCGAAGGTGGACAAACTCTTGTCCGCTCGGTTCATTCAGGAGGTCAACTACCCCGAGTGGTTGGCCAACGTCTTCATGGTTAAAAAGGCGACCGGGGGATGGCGGATCTGTATAGACTGCACGGATCTTAACAAAGCATGCCCTAAAGATCCTTTCCCCCTCCCCAGCATCGACGCTTTGATCGATGCGACCTCGGGACACGAGCTGCTGTCCTTCATGGACGCCTTCGCAGGGTATAATCAAATCCAGATGTTCCCGCCTGACATTGCGAAGACCTCGTTCGTCACCGACCAGGGTCTTTTTGTTATCGTGTTATGCCCTTCGGGCTGAAGAACGCCGGAGCCACTTATCAACGGCTCGTGAACCTGATCTTCAAAGACCTAATCGGCCGCAACATGGAGATCTATGTCGACGACATGCTCGTCAAAAGCCGGGCCGGGCCAGACCACGTCGCCGACCTCGAGGAAGCCTTCGGAATCCTCCGACGTCATAACATGAGGCTCAACCCGGCCAAGTGCACATTCGGGGTCTCCTCGAAAAAGTTTCTGGGGTTCGTCGTCAGCTAGTGCGGCATCGAGGCGAACCCAGAGAAGATTCAGGCCATAATAGACATGGCCCCGCCCCGGAATGTCAAGGAGGTTCAGAGACTCACGGGCAGGTTGGCGGCCATCGGTCGCTTCTTCTCCAAATCAGGGGAGAAAGCTCTCCCTTCTTCAAAGCTCTGTGCGGAAAAGGGGGCTTCGAGTGGGGTGCCCCTCAACAACAGGCCTTCGAGCAGCTGAAACAGTACCTCGCCAACCCTCCTCTCCTCAGCAAACCCGAGCCGGGTGAACCCCTGTGGCTCTACCTGTCCGCCTCGGATAGCGCCCTCAGCGCTGTCCTCGTCCGAGAAGAAGATGGGGTTCAGAGGCCGCTGTATTATGTAAGCAAGGTCCTACTTCCCGCCGAGACGAGGTACGCGAAGATCGAAAAGGTGGCCTACGCTCTGGTCATGGCAGCCCGGAAGCTCCGCCCTTACTTCCAAGCTCACTCCATCCAAGTTCTAACTGACCAGCCCTTGAAAACTGTCCTCTACAAGCCGGAGAACTCTGGCCGCTTGGTCAAGTGGTCAATTGAGCTGAGCCAATACGACATCGGTTATCAGCCAAGGACGGCGATCAAAGGTCAGGCCCTCGCCGAGTTCATCACCGAGTGCACCGCTTCCGAGCAGCCAAGTGTCAAAGGCTCGGATCCGATCTGGGAAGTCTATGTCGACGGATCCTTCTGTGAAATCGGGAGCGGTGCTGGAATCATCCTCCGGGGTCCCGACCAATTCCTCCTTCAATACTCCCTCCGCCTCAACTTCCCGGCCTCTAACAATGAGGCAGAATACGAGGCCATGATTGCCGGACTGACCCTGGCATACCGAGCCGGAGCTAAGCAGATCCGAGCCTTCATCGATTCTCAGCTCGTGGTCAATCAGATCACTGGAGAATACGAGGCTCGCGACGACCGGATGATACGGTACTTGGCCGTGGTCCGACGACTCCTAGCATCCTTCTGCTGCTCCACAGTTGTTAGAGTCCCCAGAGGGCAGAATGCCCAAGCAGACGCTTTGTCAAAACTCGCCTCTTCCTCCTTCGAGGGTCTCGACCAGACGGTACTCATCGAAATCCTCTTAAAACCAAGCATCGATGACCAAGGCCAGGAGGCAATGTGTGTACAAAGCGGTGCCAGTCCGGACGACTGGACCGCCCCCATTAGAAAATTCCTTGTCAGTGCCGAGCTTCCTGAAGACCGAGCCGAGGCGAGATGGGTTAGGATCCGGGCTGAGAGGTTCGTCATGATTGGCGACATCCTCTTCAAACGCTCGTACACACTGGCCGACGGAAAGCCGTACCTCCGCTGTCTCGCCAACGACGAAGCTAGCTACGCGCTGAAAGAGCTTCATGAGGGGATCGGCGGATGCCATATGGGCGGCAGATCACTCGCTCGTAAAGCCCTGAATCAAGGGTACTATTGGCCAACCATACTGCAAGACTCCCACATACTAGTCAAGAGGTGCGGCCCGTGCCAGAGATTTTCCCCCATCAAGAGGCTTCCTCAAGCGAACCTCCGATCCTTGGCTAGTCCTACGCCATTTGCCATGCGGGGCATGGACCTGGTGGGTCCCTTCCCCGTAGCAACAGGGCTAAGGAAGTTCATAATAGTCGCTATAGACTATTTCACAAAGTGGCTCGAGGCCGAACCACTGTCCAGCATCACCGAGCGCCAAATCCAGCAATTCTTCTGGAAGAACGTCATTCGTCGGTTCGGAATACCCCAGGTCCTCATCACAGACAACGGGACCCAATTCGCAGGTCAAAACTTCCGAAAGTTCTGCGAGGACATCGACGTCCAGCAGTGCTTCTCCGCTATATGCCACCCTCAGTCCAACGGCCAAGCGGAGAATGCGAACAGGCAAATCCTCGACGGACTCAATAAGCGCCTCGACAGTTCCCCCAAAGGACTGTGGGTGGAAGAGCTGCCCAGCATGCTGTGGGCACACCGAACCACCAAGAGGATCCCCACAGGAGAGACACCGTTCAGTTTGACCTACGGGACGGAGGCGGTAATCCCCGTCGAGGTCAGCCTACCCTCTCCCCGGATCATGGCCTTCGACGAGGCCGATAACTCATCCTGCCTAAGGGACAACCTGGACCTCGTCGCCGAGGTCAGGGAGAAGTCTTCCGTCCGAAGGAGCATCTATCAACAGCAGATCGAGAGATTTTACAACAAGAAGGTCCGCCCAACAGACATCAAAGCCGGGGACCTCGTACTGCGCAAGTTATCCGTCTCCGATCCGACCAAGAAGAGGAAGCTGGCCCCCAACTGGGAAGGC
Source organism: Hemerocallis citrina (assembly GCA_017893485.1). Classification (NCBI taxonomy): domain Eukaryota; kingdom Viridiplantae; phylum Streptophyta; class Magnoliopsida; order Asparagales; family Asphodelaceae; genus Hemerocallis; species Hemerocallis citrina. The sequence continues at coordinate 139,627,519 of CM030367.1, forward strand.
CCATACAGAGTAGCCGAGGCCATATGCCCCGGCACGTACCGACTGGTGGATATGGAGGGTCGAGCGATCAAGCGACCCTGGAACGCCGAGCACCTAATGAAGTTCTTGGAAAAGCGGATATAGGTTCCTACTGGGCTAATGTAAATAATGATTTTGTAAACTCTTTCATGTAAAAGGCCATAAGTGCCTCTCTCTCTCCATATCTATGAAGGGGACCCCTTTTTGTTAAACTCCAAACGTCTCGATAAGTCCGACCGAACGCCAGACAAAGGGATGGCTTTGTCAAGATGCGGCACCCGAGTTATCACTCCGGTGCCGACCCCCAGAGGTCTCGGCAGGTCCGACCCTCATCTCCGCCAACAATCAACAAACAATGGGCCAGAGCAAAGAAAGAAACCCCTTATTCATACTCCCTTATTATGTTTAAAGAAAACAAATACCGTTACATGAACACTCCACTCATCTAAACAGAAAGAAACTACTGACCAAGGGACCCCCTAGGACCCCTCGGGTTCGACAGAGGGTACAGCCACTCCGACCGAACGACTAGGAGACCTCCCCTCGTCACGGGGGCCCTTGGGTTCCGCCAAAGTCGATACGCCGACCACGGAGCTCTGAGCATCAGCCGGTCGAGCACGCCCCAACGACAGCAATGCTGCGGGAACCCCCTCCATTCGTCGGAATCCCGAAGAGGATCCCGTCCCCGTCCCAGACATTCCTAGCATCGTCTTATAATGGTGTATCTCCATCTCCTTCTCCACTATGACGTCACGAAGGAGCCTTTCGGACGATGGCCTCTGCACTGACGCACTCGACATGGTGTACCCGAGACCGGCACTTCCGAGGTCCCGATCCACCATCGCCCTTTTTAGCCTCATCGCCTCTGCACTGAGAGCCTCAGACTTATCCCGATAGTAGTTAAAGGCAGCATCCTGATCGTGGGCCCCCGTGCGATAGCGGACCAACGTCGACTCCAGGACCTTGATTTTACTCCGGAGCCACGCCACGTCGGAGCGACGAGGGTCCGTCTCGGGAAGAAGAGCCGTTACCTAAAAGGAAACCATCCACCACTCAAAACAACACAAGCAAAAGGGTCCGGAAAGATCCGAGGTCAAAATACTTGGCCGATCAAAAATCCTTTTTTATATAAGTAAAATTCCTCAAACAAAAATGCGGTGGCCAGTCCGCGGTCGGCAAATACAACAAGAAAGAAGAAAAAAGAACAAAGGGGCGAACAGCCTATGTTGTCACCTCAGCATCGGCCGGGTTCACGTGAGGGTCGGCAGCCGAACCCACGATCGGACCTTCAGCATCAGGAGTCTTCGGTGGCGCCTCGATCTCCAAATCATAGTCGAGGCCGGACAGGTCGATGGTCGGGTAGAAGTGCCTCACATGGCTGAAGGCCTTCGCATAGACCTCGTTCTGGGCCGCGATCACCATGTCCTGCCCCGTCGTCGTCAGTTCCTCTTTCTCCTTCGCAAACTTCTTCTTTAGGGCGGCCACCCTCTTAGCCCACTCGGCCTCCTTGGCATCGAGCTCGATCTTCAGCTGCTGCTCCCTCTTGTGCGAGCCCTCGAGCTCGATCTTCATCTCCTTCATCTCCTGCGAACACTTGTCCGCCCGTCGTCGCTTCCGATCCACAGCCTCCTCGTAGAGACTCTTCACTTTGGCCCCCTCCAGACAGACCTGCGGCGACCAAGCACTGCTCAGAAACACCTCCGACAAAAGTTTTTACAAAGAAAGTTGGGTCGGCGGACTTACCAGCACGCTCGCCTGCGCTAAGTGCGTGAACGACTCACCCACGGTCTCGCCACTCATCTCCTTACGGTCCCGGGGAGTCGCCAGCTTCTCCAACACCTCGATGGCGTTGGGCCCACAGGTTAGGCAGTCCCCCTCTCGTATCGACCAAGCCGGCACCCACGGCCGCTGCAACTCATCTCCTCCCTCGGGTCCGACCAGAGGGGCCTTCCCTTTACCGCTATCGGCCACCTTAGCCTGGCCCGGGCTCATCTGAGCGACCACCTCCTTGCTCAACTCCGAGCGGGTCCTCTTAGCCCTCGGCTCACCCGGGGCCTCGGAGACGACCTGAGACGACCCCCTCGTCCTCTTCGCCTCTCCCCCCTCCTCGGCCTTATGCTTCTTTAAGGCGAGCCTCCGAGCCTTAATAGATTCGGGGTCCATACCTGCAAGAAAACCCATTAAGGACAATGAGCTCGAAAGAACAGTAAAATAGGAAAAAAGAAACGACGACATACTAGACACGGCCGGGCTCAGTCCGACCCTGGCGAGGTGACCCTCCGTCACCTTCGACCAGCTGATGTTGTGCGACAAACGGAGGCGCTCGACTAATTTCCACTCCTCGGTAGTGAGATCCTTCTGCTTCGGCGCTTTGAAGTTCGGCCTGTAATAGTTCCAACGGGTGGGAATGTCCCAAGGCTCCGCGCTCCGGATCACGAAGTATTTTCGTTTCCACTCCTTAATGGAGTCCGGATGGCCGTGGACCACCTTCCCCCGACTCCGAGGCGAAATGTAGTAGATCCCCTCCGACTCTCCCGACGAGCTGATCCCCAGCATCGCGCGGAACACACCCAACCGGAGCGGCACCTTCCTCTCCTCGCAGAGCAGCACAAAGCATACTATCTGCTTCCATGAATTCGGTCCGTACTGCATCGGGGCCAGGGACGCCCAATTAAGCACTTCCCAAATAAATGGGTGAATCGGCAGCCTCAGTCCGGAGCCGAAGGCGTCTAGGGGGAAGACGCAGTACCACTCTGGTAACGGGTCGGTAGGACGGAGGCTTGGGCTCGGCACCATCACTTCGTAACCGGACCCAATGTGGAAGGCCGACTGAGCCACCTCTAAATCGACTGCCTCCAGGATCGTCGGCAGCGTATCCATCTTTATCCTCTTCCGACTCGGCGAAGAAGGCTGCACCCCATACAACACCTTATCGGAGAGGTCGTCAGGGTACTGCCTAATCCTCTTCGGCTGCACCGGCGAACCCGTCACAATGTTTCGAACGGGGGACGCCTCGCTCAGACCGCCAGCCTTCGCTCCCCTCTTCCTCAGCACCCTCTTCTTCTTGGCCCTCTCCGGCGAGGGGGTGGCTAGGCGCTCAAGACCGGTCGCCGTAGAAGAGGAACCTACGCCCCGACTCCGCCTCCGAGCCAAAAATTTTCTCCTCGTACCCTTCCGCCGAGCCTCAACCGCTTCAGCCTCTCCTTCTCCCTCACTGTCGCTACTACCCTCCTCCGACTCCGAATCTAATATATGCACTGAGTCTGAGCTATCACTCCCCTCCTCCTCGGAGCTGCTACTCTGGACCACATACGGCCTACGGACACGCAGGGGCTTCACATCGTACACCTGGGTATCTTCTTCCCACGACGTCGAGTCTGAGAGCCCTGCTCCAGGGTTTTCTCCCCCCTTCGAGGTCGAAGCAGACAAGCCAGACTGAGCCCTAGACATGACAACAAAGTAAAGCAAAAACTAACCTGTGCTGCCTCGGAAAGACGAGCCGGAGCTGCAAAGACAGAGTGCGAGCGCCGAAGTGTTTGTGTTTTAAAGAAAGCAGCAAGAGAGAGACAGATGGAATCGGAGAAGAGTGGGGGGGGGTATTTATAGAGGGAGAGTTGACTCTTCAATTTTCGTGATTATTGTTCCTCGATTTGCGTGAAACTGCCCCTAGAAAATCGCGCCACGTCTCCTAGAAACGCGTGCCAGTGACGTCACCCAGTTGTGCGGTTGGCAACCCTCGGTTCGCACCCAACCGCTACCAGGCACAAGGATCGGTCCGGAAGGAGGACTTCGGGAACCGGACACCCCCACCTATGTTACTGTCGGCAGAGAAAGTTTTGTTTAAAAGTTTTAAGGCACCCGTCCTCGGCGAGCGCCCCGGGCCCCAGGACTCGGTCGGCTCCCCTCTCGCCCGCGAACAACTCGGGGCTTACGGCCTCAGAAGCCGAAACCCCGAATTGTTTGAGGGTGGGAGAAAAACCACCATTGCCTGGGACCCTATCAGAAAACGGATCGGCCCGCCTCCCATCACTGTCTCCTCCGGACAGACAGCCCTAAAAACCGTCGGCCCGGAAGGAAGACAGTGATGACGGAAGAGTCATCCACCCGAAGCTCCTTATCCCGGATCCGGACTTCGGTCGGTATCCCTCCCGTCCCGATCTCTCTTGGGCAAACAACCTCATCAGGGCCGTCAGACCCAAGAGAAGATCCGGACGGCAGAATAACCACCAATCCGAGGCTCCAAGGGTTGGAATTTTTCAAGTATCAGGCGTCCGCCCAAGGCAGACACCTCAGATGGTCGATGGACCACCCTCGATTTGATCGAAACAGCAGTGGGGGAGTGGGGTATTTATAGCCTCCCCCAAGCAACCTGCCATCATGGCCCTTGGGAGGCCAAGCAACGGAAGCCCAACCGTCACACCTAGGAAATTGAAGCGCCCTGCATTTATTAGGGGACATCATTAATGCCCTCGGGAAATCGGAACATCGCACAAGCCCCGGAGTGCCATTAATGCCCCATGAAGAAGGTAATCAACTCAGGGCAGCCTTCTCACGAAGGCACAACGGTTCGCCATCGTCCTTGCCGACTCGTAAATCCTCGTCAGACCGAGGTGAGGTCCAACACCAGGGCAGCCTTCTCACGAAGGCACAACGGTTCGCCATCGTCCTTGCCGACCCGTAAACCCTCGTCAGACCGAGGTGAGGTCCAGCACCAGGGCAGCCTTCTCACGAAGGCACAACGGTTCGCCATCGTCCTTGCCGACCCGTAAACCCTCGTCAGACCGAGGTGAGGTCCAGCACCAGGGCAGCCTTCTCACGAAGGCACAACGGTTCGCCATCGTCCTTGCCGACCCGTAAACCCTCGTCAGACCGAGGTGAGGTCCAGCACCAGGGCAGCCTTCTCACAAAGACACAACGACCTCCGAAAGACACTCCTCCACGGCTAACTCCCGCATCCCCGCAGGAGTGGGGGGCTTATGAGGTAGGATAAAAATGACCTGGGGCCCAGCCTGGGCCCAGGATGGCTCTCACTCAAGGGCAGGCCAGCTCGGCCCCGGACCATCACCGGGTCGGTGCCGAGCCGTTAAGTCCACCACGAAACCGGCCTCCTCGTTTCGACGACCTGCCATGGCCTTCGGTCTCCGATCCTCGGCGGTCCCACGGGACTTCCACTCAGCCTGGTAAGGGATGAGGATGATCTGGTGTAAGGTGACTCTTGATCCTTGGCTATTATTATTTATATAATACTATATTCCTTTGATTTAACGATATGGGACTATTCCTATGCATGTACCTCTTTTTAATTCAACGTTATCAAATATTCAAGACACCATCTCATGAATACCATTCATTTTCCCATTTAATTCATACCATCCAGCCATGCATTAATTGCATAAATACCATCCATGCAAGATTTCACCAACAGCCACCTTTTTATTAACATTTCAACATATATACCAATATATATCACAATCTACCATTATATTATCCAATCTATATTATATATATATTTTCATATACTTTGAAAACTACGGGGTGTTACACACACCCCCCTTCAGAAATCAGCGTCTTCGCTGAGCACGGGCTTGCACAATATAGTGCAGGATCTCCTTTCTAGCCGATGTGGAGTGGAGTACCCTGATTCTGCTAGCTGCACTGTACCCTGATTCTGCGGGTGGTCCACTATTTCAGGCCGCCACCTCGCTCCCTCTCAGGCATACCGGCATACATCTCGCCCACTCTTACCCACACTCGGTGTCGAAAGTCGGCTCTGATACCATTTGTAACGCCCCTGCCCCTAGCTCAGACAATTTATACAATTTTATAAGACAAATTAGATACTATGTAGTACAACTGCCCACCACAGGCTGCCTCTCAAAAGTTGGTTAACCGATTAGGTGACTCTTGATCCTTGGCTATTATTATTTATATAATACTATATTCCTTTGATTTAACGATATGGGACTATTCCTATGCATGTACCTCTTTTTAATTCAACGTTATCAAATATTCAAGACACCATCTCATGAATACCATTCATTTTCCCATTTAATTCATACCATCCAGCCATGCATTAATTGCATGAATACCATCCATGCAAGATTTCACCAACAGCCACCTTTTTATTAACATTTCAACATATATACCAATATATATCACAATCTGCCATTATATTATCCAATCTATATCATATATATATTTTCATATACTTTGAAAACTACGGGGTGTTACACCTGGCACAACCCAGGCCATCCAATTCTCTTAGAGGCACAGGGGCCCCACGATCAGCCATGTCAGCTCCGAAACCACCTAGGGCTTGGCCACGTCAGCCCTAAACCGCTCATGAGGCTGCCACGTCTGCCCTAAACCCCCTGGGCCTCCTGCCACGTCAGGCCCATGGGCTTTCGGGTCCAGACCCGGCCCCCAAGCGGATCCAAACCCGACTGGGACTATCTATAAATACCAGGCCCTCTCCCACCTTTTGAGGTAATCAATCTTTTTCCACTAAAACCAAGTTACTCCTACTCTCTCTCAGAGACTAACTAGATCGTCGGAGGGTCTGCCACCAGGATAAACCCCGGTGTTCCTAGACCGTCTGCAGGTACGCGAGGCGAGGCAATCCGAGCCGATCCTCCAGTGCCGAGGCGAGCCTCCCGCTTACCGTCCGTTACCGCCTCCTTCCACCACTACAAATTGAGTCCGAACTCACACCTGGTGCATCCACACTCCTCTCAAAAACAAACCGCATCAGGCGGCCGCCTCTAGGTAGGGCCGGCCCTGGTAGAGATACAAATTTCTCTATCAATGTGGTATAGGATGCATTTTTCCGCACATCTCTGCAGTCAACCAACCTGACCCGCTCATAATTCAACGGGTGCGATAACTTTCTCACTCCTATTCCCAATTGGCGTAAACGAATCGACCAATCCAACCTCATCCAGCCGTCCAAATAAAAAATTCAACCGAAATTCAACGGTTGATTCCACTCCCATCCTCTTCTTCATCGACTCTAACAACGAGCAAGAGAAGAAACAGGGAAACCTCCAATTTCCTTTAATGGCGATTGCTCTGTCCTCGATCCAGTCGAAATCCTAATTTCCCTCAAAATTCGTGTCGATCGCTTTCGAATTCCGATCGATTCCCGTCATTCGGCCGCGTTTCCCTTGCCATGCGCCTCTTGATCCGTACGATCACCGCCTCGAAGGAGGAAACCCTAGATTTCGCTCGAATTGTTAGAGTCGCTAGACTTTCAGGAGTATTTTTCGGAAAATGACGGTGGAGTACCACGCGCCGAGTCCTAGAGGGCTTCTGTGCAACGCCGGTGCCGGTGCTGCGGCAGGTGACGGTGTTTTCGAAACCGTATTCTTGATCTTTCGAAATCTGAGCTCTAATTTTAAAGTAGTTTTGTTTTGGATTTGAATTTTATATTGCAGGTGGGATTGCGGCAACGTTTGTGTGTCCGTTGGATGTGATCAAGACTAGGTTTCAAGTTCATGGACTGCCTAAGCTGAATAGTAGCAACATCAAAGGCATGCCATTTTCCTTCTTCTAGAGTATTATTCTTTACTGATGAATGCAATTGTAGTTTAACGATGTTCTCAATTATTCCTGTTATTAGTTTGGGTTTTAGAGCAATATTTGAGAAGACAATATTAGTGAAATTGTTGTTGCTTACTTAGATATTAAGATTATCATTTTTGGTTGGAAATTGTGTTATTGAAGGAAGTTGTAAGATGCATGGTTCACATTGTTGAACAAATAATAGAATATGGTGATAAAAAAGTTCGTTGGTTTGGTCGGAATTAGCAATGAATGGAAGTGAAGATAGCTAGATGGTTTTTAGATACGAAAGTAATTAACTTTTTGGTTTATGTGGGTATTACTTTGGTGATCTTCCTTATGGGGAGAGCTACGAGTTGTACTCAGAGTATTAGACATGTAGTGTGAACCTGATATGCTGTCGTATAACATAGTAGGGTATACATAGTTTACTTGCTGTTGAATGATGATGATTATGCCGCTTATATTGTACAAATTAGCAATTTTAGATTTTGAAGCATATAGATCTCCCAATGAGGCACTGTTGTCTCATTATTAGCTGTTATTAGCCTTTAGATTTGTGTGAATCACTCTTTTGCTTTGATTTATTTTAGATTATTTGAAGCCCTGGGCTCCCTAGCCTTATCTTTGCACTTCGGATGTCAAATTTTGTGATCAATCTTTGTATAATTTTCATTATTTCATTGGCAACTCTCTTGCTACCTTACTATAATGGTAAGAATGGATCCCTCTCTGGCTCCCTGTTCCCTTTCTTCTGCAGAGAGCAATTATAATGGATACGCTAATTGCAAATACTTTTTTCTTTTTAGCATAAGTAGTTAGTAGTAATTATAATGTCAAATATAAAAGTATTACATCTGTCCTGTGTGTACATCATTATTTTGCCCCTATTAAGAATAATTTTTGGATCATATTATTTAAATGCAATGATGAAAGATAAGTGGTTCTGAAATGGATTTCCACAATGGGATCTTGGTGGTCCTGGAGGACAGCTTTCTTGGGTGTGGACTTGAAGATTGGGAAGGACCAAACATAGAGAATATAGTAGAGCACCAGTTCAGTTAAAGTTACATACAATCCTTAATATGTGTATTACACTTTGAGAGAATCTTTTTTCCTTTGCAGTTTCATGCTATGTATACCTTTTGTAGATTCCATTCTGTATGGTATGAGTGATTTATGAAGTTTATCATGAATTACTACATATGAGTGATCTACGAAGTCTATCATGATTTACTACAAACAACAACAACAACAACAACAAAGCCTTTTTCCCTCCCCTAAAAAAAAAACAAAGCCTTTTTCCTAACTAGTTGGGGTCAGCTACATTAATCATGGTTTTCCTTTCTGCTCGGTTTAGCGCAATATATTCTGTAAGCCCACAGGCTATCATATATTTTCTCACCGTTTTCACCCAGGTAAGTTTAGGTCTTCCCCTACCCTAACTCTACCCTCAATACTTATCAAATCACTCTTTCTAATGGGGACATTAATAGGTCTACGTGTGATATGTTCAAACCATCTAAGGCGATTCTCTCTTAATTTATCTTAGATAGGAGCTATCTTTACCATGTCTCGTATATGTTCATTTCGAATTTTACCATTCCTTGTTTTACCACACATCCATCTTAGCATTCTCATATCCGCTACTCATTTTTTGGACGAGTTGTTTCTTTGTCGCCAAACACTCTGCTCTATACATCATTGCTAGTCTAACAGCCGTCCTATAAAATTTTTCCTTCAACTTCAATGACATATGTTTGTCACCTAATACACCACCATCGCTTCTTCACTTAAGCCACCATGCTTAGATCCTATATATAACATCTTGACAAATCCCCATGTTTTTGTATAGTCTAGCCTAAATATTGAAAACTGTCTCTCTTAGGTATCTCTTGACCATCAAGTTTTACTACTTCCTCATGTTCTGAATATCGCTAAAATTACATTCGATATACTCTGTTCTAGTTCTGATTATTCTAAATCCATTAGCTTGGATTACTGTTCTAGTATCGTCTACCAAGACGGCGTCATCGGCAAAAAACATACACCAAGGCACCTCATCTTATATTCTTGCGTCAATTTATCTAAAACCAAAGCAAAGAGGCAAGGGCTTAAAGCCGAACCTTGATGTCAACCTACTGTAATAGGAAAATCACTAGTATATCCTGTGGTTTTTCTAACCTTCATACATATTTTTAATCACCTCAATATATCGAATATTTACTCATTTATTATTAACGCCCACCATACTACGTCTCCAGGAACTTTATCATATGATTTTTTAAGATATATAAACACCATATGTAGGTCTTTCTTATTCACAATATTTTTTTTCATAAGTCTCCTCAGTATATAAATTACTTCCATTGTTGACCTCCCAGATATAAATCCAAACTGATTCTTAAACAATGTAGTTCTATTCTCAGTATATGTTCGATCACTCTCTCCCAAAATTTCATCGTTTTGCGTATTAATTTAATCCCTCGATAGTTGGAGCAACTTTGTGTATCTCTTTTATTTTTATATATATGTACTAAAATACTCTTCCTCTATTCATCGTGCACTTTCTTAATCCTTAAAATCCCGTTAAATAATTTTGTTAGCCAACCCACTCCTACATCACTAAGACACTTTCAAACTTCAATGAGTATACCATTCGGTGCTAAAGCTTTTCCTATTTTCATCATTCCTAGAGCATTTCGAACATTCAAGGTCATAATTCTATGGAAAAATATATGCTCTCGACTCTCCCTCAAGCCCTCTATATTTAGGTTGTCCACAACCTTTTCATTTAATAACTTCTCAAAGTAATTTTTCTATCTTTTCTTAATTTTCTCATATTTTACTAAGACTCTTGAATTCTCGCTCTTAGAGCATCTGTAGTCATTTGCTAAATATGCATAATATGCATATTTTATCAAAAATATTGCTGCAGTCGTTGGCTAAATATGCATATTTTGCATATTTCGCTACAGGAAACTGCTATATATGAGAGTCGAAATAAGAATATGCATAATATGAAGGACGGAACTCGAAGTGCCGTCGCAAAAAAAAAAAAAATATTTAATGGTCGGACGACACTTGAAGTGCCGTCCCTCCAAAAAAATTTAATTTTTTGTAATTAAAAACAAATAAAAAACCATCCACTTCTCGGACGCAACATCAAGTTGCGTCCGACGCTGTTTGTAATTTTTTGTAATTTTTGTAATTTTTTTTGTAATTTTTTTTTGCACTTCGAGTCCGACGCCTCCTCTTTTTCTAATTTTCCCCCTCCCACGACACTTCAAGTACCGTCCCACCATTTGGAAAATTATTTTTATTTTTTCTCTCGGACGCAAGGGCATGTTGCGTCCGACCTTTAATTTTTTTTTTCTCTCTGATGCAATTTGAAGCTCCGTCTGATCTCCGATTTATATTATTTTAATTTAAAATGGTAAAATATAGCATTCGACGACTGCAGCGAAATGGGAAATTGCTATATGCATTTATCCATTTATGCATTTTTTAACAATAACGACTGTGGATGCTCTTAGTATACCTAATTGTATCCAAATCTTTTATTTTCCTATCTCTTTGTTTAACGAGCTTATAGATGTTATTTTCTTCTTCTTCTTCTTCTTTTGTTCCATCATGATTTACTCTTAATTCTATACCGGATTCTTAGTTTCTTAGTATCCATCAGTTGGTTCTTCCAGCCCATCCAGTTTGAGTGAAGATTAAACGTCTTTGTTTCAAGTTACATCTGAAGTCCCTAGGGTTCACATTTTGACTGGCCCTTGTGATTTTTACTGTCAATCAATTATTGCTTGTACCTTGCATCCTGCATGTCAAAGATAAAACAAGTTGGTTATGCGTAGGAGTTCAGGAATTGGGAATGATATTCTTGTAATGAAAATTATACCAGGCTACTACACGGCATGTTTTTTCTAAGGGGCCCTACAATCAACTTTACCCCAAAAATATGAATAATGCTATGATAAATCAGAATGAGAAACATAATAGGTCTAACTTACATGGGATGCAATGATTAATTCAAAACCGGAGACTGAGAGTTTATGCATCACGTTGATGTATCAAACAGGATAACTGGTCGCAATTACTAATTAGACTGTAATTTGCTCCACGTACATTTTGATTCTTGAAGATTTTTTTTCGAGATTTGTGATAAAATGCAATTGTTATACATGCAGGTAGCCTCATAATTGGGAGTTTGGACCAAATATTCCAGAAGGAGGGTGTGCGTGGCCTGTACCGTGGCCTTTCACCAACTGTGCTAGCATTGCTTCCGAACTGGGCTGTAATTTCTCCTACTGATCATTTAAAAGAAGTTCCCTGTTTACTTTTGTGCTGCAAGTGCAGTTATCTTTATTATCTTCAAACACTTTGAATAATCCTCTCTATCTCTTTTTCCCTTTCGCACATTGAATAATCATTCCATTTAGTATGACTATATGCTAAAAGATCCTTTTGGAACTAAGGGGGTGTCTGGTAGTTTGCAAGTGCAATTGCATTTGCAACTGCAAGTGGAAATTCAAACTTCCCCCCAAAGTTTTGAATCTCAATTACCTACATGTGCTTTATCTTTTGGAGAGAAATGAAAATAGTAATATATAGAATAGAGGTTATGTTGAAATGAAGGGGATATTTTAGTAATTGGGTTATAAAGTTATGGAGGGAAAACATTACTTTTCACTTGCAAGTTGCAACTGCAGCTGCAATTTGCAGTTGCAACGAGATAAACACCCCCTAAAAGTTCCATTCAGTATTACTAGAAGTTAAAAGATCACAGACACACCCCCCAAATGCGTCGTTCCATTCTGTATTACTAAAAGCTAAAAGATCATTTTGGGAGCTACGTTTTGGTCGCATATTATGAGTCACACACGCAAATGCATGCACGCATGCGCGCGCGCACACATGCCTCATTCCATTTAGTATTACTAAAAGCAAAAAGACTCTTTTGGGAAACAAGTTTTGGTAGCATATTATTGACTCACACACGCAAATGCACACACACATGCACCCCAAATGCCTCATTTCGTTCAGTAAATATAATCTAAAAGATCCTTTCGGGAACTAAGTTTTGGGAGACAAACACCCACCCACACACACACACACCCACAATGCCTCATTCCTTTCAGGTAAAATATCCTTTTGGGAACTAAATTTTGGTAGGGCATGCGTACACAGACACACACACCCCCCAAACTCCTCATTCCATTCAGTATTATTATGAGCTAAAAGATCCTTTGGGAACTAAGTTTTGGTAGCATAATATTTGAGTCTATATGTTGTATTGCACAGTTTTTTCTGGTCATGGTAGTTAATGTTTAGAATCATTACTTGTTCATAATATGTAGAGTTGTAGACAATTATTACTATCAACAATTCAATGACATTTCCTATAATTGGTCCTTATCTTACATTGATTAGACCAGATATAAATTAATACTATTGTTTTTATGCTTGACCCTTTAGTCTTTGAAGAAGGATCCTATGATGAATATTTTCTTTTATTGACCATACAAATCATTCGGATTGGTTCTTGTCTTACATTGATGTGACCGGATACAAATTAATGTTGTTCTTTTTTTGTGCTCGACATATTTTCTATGGAGAGGGATCCTATGATGGGTACTTTCTAGTTCTGCCTTACTCATTTACCATCATTTTGTCCCCAGGTTTACTTCACTGTCTATGAGCAACTCAAAAGCTTACTACACTCTAACGGTAAGTTGATTTCACCACTGCTGTATAAGAATTACTCTTCGAATTGCTCTATGCTAGGAGCTTTAGTTCCTTTTGCAAGATAGAAGCATTGTTTATTTACTTTGTCTTTCTAGTCAAGTGATTTTCTATTTATTGCATTGAACGTCTTTTTGAGCAGATGGAGATCATCAACTTTCCGTAGGTGCCAATATGATAGCTGCATCAGGTGCTGGCGCTGCAACAACCATCGCCACTAATCCACTTTGGGTTGTAAAAACAAGATTTCAAGTATGTGGTGCATGATATCTGTTACCGTTTTTGTAGTATTAGCTATTAATTAAACTTCTACTTTACATGTACGGTTTTACACCATTAGATTTGATATGTTAGGGGTACATTTTGGATTTTGCAAAATTGCATTACAATATATGTATCCTTTTATGTATCCTTTTATGTATCCTTTTAAAATTTTGATTTGGAGATTCATACATACAACTAGTGAACTAGTATTTTATTTAAGAAGTGTCCATTCTTTTGGTATTTTATTGTTTTGGAATCAATATATATATATTGAGATAGTTCACATCTGCACTCAGTGTTATCTTTTATGGATCTTCTTATGGATATAATGGTATATTGGACACATGTCCTATTTGATTTGGTAATGACTGGGGGTAGCTGAAGGAACCATTCTCATCGTAAGGTGCTTGTTTTGTAGTTATTGAGCACAATATTACTATATTACAAGATAAACCTAAAGAGGTCAACTTCGAACCATTGCGTGTATAGAACTGGGATTAATTGGGCCCCCTGATCTAACTAAACATAATTTGTCAGTTACCAATATTAAGTTTGAGTAACCATTTATATGAAAATATAACAAAGAAAGTTGCTACTTTTTACGTTATTATGGACTTTGAAATCAGCGAGAGGAAAATCCTTGCTAGAACATTGAGAGTTTACATTATATTCAAACCTAATATTCATGGAAAATTCGAATTGTTCCAATCGTCACCATTTGCTTGCACTATTGGGTATTATAAAACTGGTCATGTTTAATTTTTTGTAGGTATTAGGGTTTGTCTCCAATCTAGAGTTCTTTTGTACACTATTGGTCTCCAAACTAGTAGTTTATTATAGGTGAAACCCCCAAGGTTTAGGTCCGAAATTAAGAAACCCGCCCCTTTTTTTCATTAACTTAGCCCCCTAGCGTGATTTTCTTTTAACATCGAAGGAAATACTTTCACTGTATTGTTGTGTACCTCTTGTGCACTTGTCTATCTTGTTGGCTTTGAGCTCAATGTATTGTTCTTCTATTTTGTGCCTCCTTGGTTGAATATTAAAGAGGTTGAATGTTTAGACTGTCTGGTGCGTGGAGAAAGCTACTTCTCTTTATTGGTGTAAATATTGATAGTATTTGTAGTTTTTAGGTGTGCTTTTTAACAACCTTTTTTCTTGTAAGATATTTTTTATGATTTGAAATGCATGCTTCTCCCAATAGTTGACTGTTGCTAACTTGTTAAATTGTTTTAGAATTTCCTTACAAATATATATATGTACTAGATTTTCCCGTGGGCACGTGCCTACGACACGTCTTCGGAACGATACAGCATATGAAAAGTCTTGTAAACAGTAAAACGACAATTATGTAGCTCAAGTTTGAATAGTATGACAGTAATTAGTTGTAAATAAATGTCCATGTTTCCATTAGTATATGTTGAAAAATAATTATAAATGAGGGTATAAAATCTAACTTCTTAGAACTTTGAGGGTGGAAAATGATGAAATTTAACTATTGAAGAGATATTTGTTATTTTCAATGTAACATGTACAATAAAAAAACATAAAAATTCTGAAAATTTACTAACCTGAAATATGAAAATCTAAATTTCTGAGTAAATAGAGAGAATGAGATATATATATATATATATATAGAGAGAGAGAGAGAGAGAGAGAGAGAGAGAGAGAGAGAGAGAGAGAGAAATAATTAAATAAATAAATGAGTTGTTTTTTTTTTTTTTGGTTGGGGGGAGGGGGGGATTTGAATTTGAGTTTTGGGGTTTGAAATTTTGGGAGGAAAAATGTGTTTTGTGAGGTTAGATTTGGGCCTTTGATATTGAGGGGATTGAAGGAGAGCCACTTGATAGCTTTCTTTGTGTTTTATTATATAGATGATATCATTCGTAAACGGTGGATTTGGTCCGAGCACAACTTGCTGGTGTTGATATTTTCTGCCATCCTTTCTGAGAACAAACATGTTTCCGATCAATTGTCTATTGGGGTTTTTGTAGTCTGATATGTCCGGTGTATTGCCTGAGTTGATTTTCTGTGTTTTGGTCTGGACTAAGCTATCATATTACTAGCTCTTTGGATTCTTTGATAATAAGTTTGTGTGGCAGTACTAAACTAGAATGATGGGTAGATAATAATAATATGCTAGAGCTACTTCAAGACTTATTCATATTTTGAGAAAAAAGAAAATATTTTGACTGGTTATACAAATGGAATACAGTAAGTCGAAAAAGAGAGATTTAGCTCGTAGATACATAGTTGTTTTTATGCTCTACATTAACATGTTGCTGGTATGGAATTATATATAAGTAGAGTTTCTGATACCTTCAAATTCCACAGATGGCTCTAAGAGATGGGCACAGTTGAGGATTCCCAAGTATATAGCTCCTGCACATTTCATTCCTGGGATTGTTCCACAGGCTGCACTAATTTGCAAAGATGTTTATATTTTAGAGTAAAAAGACGTTCTCCTTCCGTTAATCTCAACTCTATAATTACACCAAGGCCTGTTACATGAGGCACTTTTGTATGGGTTGGATATTGAACTGGCAAACCCTGTTTTCGTTCAATTTTAGGTTGGCTAGAAGGACCATGATAATCTTTGTTTTCTTGTCATTATGACTTCACCCGCAAATCAGGATACTATTTTTGCTGGCATGATATAGATAGAGAACATAAATAGAAAATTCATGTCACATCTGCGTAGAAGAAGACATATTGCTGCTTCAGGAAACAAGAAGAAAGCCCGTTGAGGGTTTTGCACAATTGGTGTGGATTTCTTGTAAGCTGAAAATCCTGGAAAGGTTATTTGGTTGGGTAGGGATTCTGGGGGATCAAATATATGACTAAAATTTGGAGATCCAGAGATAAAGATTCAAACATATGGATAAAAAGACACTTAATTGGATATCTCTGATTTAGTTGAGTTTTTTTTTTCTAGAAAGAGCATTCACAATTCTTTAACTTCTAAATAAGACACCCACATTTAGTATATCCATATACAACACCCCCAATGTTGGGCTCACTCCAAAAAACAGCACTTGAGCACTCGAGTTTTTCTGATGTTAAACAAGGGTGAAATATCATGTAAACTCCAAATGATGGGGAGTAGAATGTCTAAATCACCTCTCTCCACTTAATGTGATGTTTCTTATATCCAACAACTGAGAAAGCCCCTCCTTTCCAATTCTATCCAACGCTGATCATCCCCTTCCTTTTCCCTAGAAACCCATCCCTATTCTTCTTCAACCTTACTGATCTCCATCTCCATTATTTTAGTGTTTCTGCAACTTGGTGCTCCAGATTCGCCCCATTTATTTTTCATCAGTGAAAATCTTAACTTTATCTCATACTCATTTCATCTTTAGTTTGAGTAAGGTGGGATAGAGTTAGGGTATGTTTAATTGAAGGGCATGCTAGTCATTTGCCAATCGTTGTTGGCTTTTAACTAGGTTAAACTAACAAATTTTAATGGAGTGCTGTTTTTGGAGTTAGCTCAATATTGGGGTAATGTATATGGAAATAGTGAATTGTGAGTGCCCTTCCTGGAAAAAAAACCCGTTAGTTAAAGTCACATAGGCATATGCGTATAGAATTCATTTATCTGTAATTTAATGATTGAGGTAGAGATCTTTATAAACCTATAGTACTGCTTGCCATCTAGCTTTATGCCGAAGGCCCAAAAGTTGGTTTCCCCCCCATGTTTGCACACACAAAAACCACCCACCCACCCATTCACCCAACCAACCACACATCATCACCTTGGGAATAACAATTACTGAAGGAAGAAGATTTAGTAGAAGCAGATATCTGTTCTTTTGTATTAGTTTTGTCTTTAATACCTTGTGTAATGTAATTCTTCATCTGCACCAGCCTTGCCATATTGACCTCGCCATCTTTTACAGACACAAGGAATGCGAGCTGGGGTAGTGCCATATCGTGGCACACTGACAGCATTGAGAAGAATAGCGCATGAAGAAGGCATTCGAGGATTGTACAGGTTATACCCTTTTCCTCCAAAATGTTATCAGATGAAGTTATATGTCATTGTCAACTGTGTTCTGATATATTTTATGGTGTAACAGTGGTCTTGTACCCGCATTGGCTGGGATTAGTCATGTCGCAATCCAATTCCCAACTTACGAGAAGATTAAAATGCACCTAGCTGAGCAAAGTAATACCCTCAACCTCTTCTTTTAGGGGGAAAATGATTATGTTCATGAATCGTTGATGAGTGGTTTTAATTGTTATTTTTTTTTTTTTTTCTCCTTGATGCTCGTGGTTGTATCAGGTAATACAACCGTTGATTCACTCAGTGCTGGTGATGTAGCGCTTGCCTCGTCTGTCTCAAAAATTCTTGCATCTACTCTGACATACCCACATGAGGTGATTCCACTGTGCTTCCTCTTGTTGTTGGCATTCTTACTAGCTAAATACTAACAAGCTGTGCAGTTTACCTGAGTGGATATTTTTTTCGGTGCACATATTCAAAGAGGGAAAAGTAGGGTGCATTTGCAAGAATGCTAACATGTTCAAATGCCCCTTCACCTACCTTGGAAAATGTGCAGGAGGAAAATAGCCACCTGTGGGGAATTTCCAAGTATTTGATAATGGGTGCACTATATTTGTGCATTACGGTTACTATTATCTGATGCAGAGCATTACCATTGCATCTTTGTATATCTAAGAAATTATGTGGCGCAATGGTATTTACAATGGCTCGCATTCGGTGCACAAATGGTGGTAATCATAGTGTTACTCATCTTCAATCACTAAACTTGCACTATGGACAGACCGACACTAATTGATGCCTTGAGTGCACCACCTGAAATAACTGATGCCCATGCAAAAAATTCTGAAATTGTGGCTGTGTCAAAAATAATTCTCCAATACCCTTGGACTCAAATTAGGGTGGTTTAGTTAAGGTGAATCCCTGATAAAAAATCAGCCATTATTTTCAATTAAAACTGCAACAGTTTTTATTTTTCATTTTTTATGGTTAAGTTGGCTGTCAGAGGCATATTTAGTTTTGAGTTTTGAGGGTGACATACTTTTGGTTGTTGTGCATGTTTCCCCCTTCATCTAATGAACGGGGACAATTTGAGAAAATGGGACAATTTGAGAAAATTTAAACACGTAAACTATTTCAGGTGGTGCGCTCAAGGCTTCAAGAACAAGGTTTCCATTCTGAGAGGAGGTATTCTGGCATGATCGACTGCATAAAGCAAGTGTTCCAAAAAGAAGGTATCCAAGGCTTTTATCGTGGGTGTGCCACCAACCTGCTGCGAACCACTCCAGCTGCAGTAATCACCTTTACGAGCTTTGAGATGATCCACAGATTCCTCATCAATGTATTCCCTCCTGAGCCACACCCACATACACTATACTAGTATACAAAATTATACACAAGTTTTAGAAATTCGCAAAGTAGTTAATGTTATCGAGCAAAATCCACCAATTGATTTTGCTGCATTATTCATTTGTATGCGATTGGTTAGATCAGGTACTACCAGTCAGGTTTTATTAATTTGCAGTAGTTACTGGCACTTTCGTGGGAACGAGATTTCGTTCTGAGAAACGGTGGTGCTTGGTTCACTTGCAAAAATTGATACAATATAAATTCGATTGATGACGACGACAACAACAGGGAATATTTTGGACCTTGGAACTGACTGTTGGATTCATTTGTGTTTCTCGTAAATTGGTCAGTTTCAAATGTTTGGATGCTGTAATTTTCCACGAGGAATAGAAAATTTCTAAAATTTGGCAAACTGCTTGAATTAATATTAACATTCCGATGTCAAGAAAAAAATTGTTGAACCTTGAGTTTATGCAAGTTTTGCCTACTGTGTGGGGTATGTAATGAAAATGTAATGTTCCGACTGCATATGGTCTCGTCTTGCAAAATACTCTTGTTCCTACTATGTGGTGTGTGGTAGGTGATATGTTTTGGGTGGAGGATTTTGGGGTTTAAGAGTTAGGTAGGTGGGTGCGGTGGATAAATTGGTGATTGTGAAGATTGTCTTGTACATTTTTTTTCCCGCACGCTTTCAAACAATTGAGATCATAACATTCATCTTTGCTTTAAATCGTCTTTGGCTTGATACAACCTTGAATCCTTATGTGTACTTGTAGCATTCCATAATCCGAGGTTGGAACCCTTGTTTTTAATTTTCTTTTCAAATTATAAAAACTATTATCCCGATTAGGGTTTTCTAATCACTCAAACTCAAACGAGCCTTTGTAGCCGAGTTCACCTTGCAGCTAATGCCGACAACTGGATCCCCATCCTAGGCTTACCTAGGACCCATGCCACATAACCTAAAGTGACTAGGTATGCCCGTATATAACATATAAAAAAATTATGTAGATGATTTATAGATGTTTATTTGCTAATAGATGTCGATGTATTGATGTACTTTGAAGTAGGATTATGAAGTGACCTTAATGTTTATTGGTTTGTATATTGCAGGATTATTTGTAAGCAGATCGGGATTCAAAAATAGTATTGTGATTCTACAACAGTAGTGAATCTAAAATTCCTTGCTATGTGTGACTTGAGCATAAGAGATTTCTTTTTTGATTTGGAGTCTAACATAAGTAGCAATTCATTTTCTAATTGCATGAGTTACAGTTAACGCCTCAAACTGCATGAGTTAGTTCCCCTTGTTTGCTTTTTATGTAGTTAATCATGTATGAATTTAAAAGAGAAAATTTGTTGTAATATATACGTGAAGTGAAATTACAGCAAAACAGATCGAGATACAATTTTGCAGCTACAAAAACCCGAAATACAGGGATTAAGCATGGATTTTTTCATAAAAGCACGATCAAGCGAGTCAATTAAAGAATTTGCAACTATATTTCAAAGCAGCAAATGTCCAAATATTCAAAAAAAGAATAATCCGAAATCGCATAATAATAAAAAGCATTCTAATCAAAATTAACTCAGTGAAGCATTCTAATCTAAAACAATTACCAAGTGAAGTATAATACAATCAGATCAAATATGGTAATTCAAAAGCACTTAAATGGAAGTGAATGTTATTGAGTTATGAAAGCATAATCCGGGGAAAAAAAATCATAATTAAAAATTTGAAATAAAAAAAATACAATCCGAAATTGCATAACCAAAAAAAATATTTTGTTGTTGACATAACTGGGTTTTAAAAAAAAAGAGAGAGAATTATGAAAAAGGAAAAAATAGGGGAAAGAGAGAGAGAGAGAGAGAGTAATAAATGAAGAAGTTGTTTTGTTTTGGAAGGAAAATTTTTAATTTTGGGGGGAAACATTTGGGAGGGAAAATGTCTTTTGAGATAAAAAAAAATCTAGACCGTTGATTTTCTTCCAAATGAATGAGAACCACTTGATAGCTGTCTTTGTGTTTTATTATATAGATATAGATCTCCAAAAAACGTATTGGTCTCTGGGAGCCGCCTCCATACAGGTGCTATGAAAAAAAGAGAGGACGATTTAAATAATCAAATATTCCGCTATTAAAGATATAACAGAAAAATAAAAATTAAAGGATGAAATAAAATTTAGTTTTAAAAAAGACAAGTGAAATCAAGAAAATCAAACAAATTATAACAAATGAAATCAATTTTCCTAAAAAAAAGTTTTTAAAAAAAAAAGACAATATAAAAGTCGATAAAAACCATGGTATATTGGTGCACTCCTCGTATAGTTTTTTTTTATCGTAAAAGGTTGGCAATTGTCTCCCCCCCCCCCCCCCCCCTCGCGTGCGTGTTTCATTAAAAATTTAACAAAACAAACAAACAAAAATAAGGCTTATGAAGTTTAGATCCCAACAGACTGGGTTCTGAAATTCATACACCCTAACCAACAAACAAAAATACAACGAAATGTAATCCTACTGATCGGGTGACCTCGTCCAAGTCAATTTCTCGTGCCAATTTGAGCTCATTCTCTCTCTCAGTCCCTTACTTGTACACCGTTTATCCGCTCCGTCGCTCGCACGGACACCTCCGTCGCCCCCAGGGGTGGGCTCGGTACGGTACCGGACTTTTTGACATTGTACCATTACCATACCAAATTAGTTTGGTTTGAAAATATGCAAACCGTTACTAACCAAAAAGTTTGGTATACCGAAACTTCGGTATACCAACTGCTTCGGTTGGTACGGTTCGGTATTGGTGTTATACCAAATATGACCCAACAAATACCTTAGCAAATATCAGTACCAATAAAAATAACAAGTTAACAATATCATACAACTACCGAAAATAAAAATAGAATAGACCACAAATTCATTTTCATTCCAAAAGCAAGCAGGGAACTAAAAGAAATTCATAATATAAAGTTCGAACTGAAAGAAACCATCTAACAGATCGGACAAACCAAAGAGCTGAAGAACTGAACTTTGCCATCTTCGATATAGTGATATGAGCATGATTTGTAATTATAAAGGGAAAGAAAAACCTATAGGGACTTGTTGGGGGATATTTTTTCGGGGCGTGGTGGAGATGGATTGACATTGAACCCAGACACAAGTCAATCAGATGAGAACTGGGAAGTTAGTGAGGTGACCGGTGATTTGTGGAACAAATTGAAAGGAAGACTGGACCAGTCACTTACTGGATGGAAATTTTGGGTTGCATTGCAAGGCACATCTTGATGTACTTCTTTATAGCTCCCCTAATTTTATATTTCTAAGGTATCATAAAAGAGCGCAGATGTCAAAGACGACATCGGATAGCCATTATCATGCCCCAGGCCTCAATCTACGCATGAGGTTGCCAATTGCGTGGGGTACATATATACATATTAGCAGATTCTGGGGAAGATAGAGAGTTTATTTGGTACGGTACGGTAAAATACCGACTGAACCATATTCATACCGAAACCGAACCGGATTTTAGAATTCGGTATGGTTGTACCGTACCATACTTTTGGTAACCAAATTTTTTGGTACCGAATCGATTGGTTCAGTTGGAAAACCGGTCGGTTGGCTCATTTCGGTATGATCGACCACCCCTAGTCGCCCCCATCAGTGATTCATACATGAACTTCAAGCACCATATAAGAGACCGCAGACACTCCACCAATCTGACAACTCCCTGTACAGATTGAGTCCTGCTTCTCATCCCCTCGCTTGACCCTCGTTGATTCTCACTGGTACCTTGCAACGAAGGATGTTCTCTCTCCTGAATGCTCGCACGGACACCTCTGTCGCTACCATTAATGACTCACGCGTCGACTTCAAGCACCATATTAGAGACCGTAGGCACTCCACCAATCTGACAACTCCCTGTACAGATTGAGTCCTGGTTCTCATCCCCTCACTTGACCCTCGTCGACTCTCACTAGCCCCTCGCAACGTAGGTTGTCCAGTCCCCTGACTGCTGAACAAACGCCACCACCCCCTCCAAGCCTCCTGACATGAGAGAGACCGTATGCACCCTTCACTTTGACCTGATAGGACAAAGTAGAGCGCAAACAATAAAATTGTCGGACTACCGTCACCCCACCAGCTAGGGTAAATTTTCTTCCTAATTGTAAGTTGGTTGTAATTTGGATATTTAGGGAGAAAATTTGGATATTAGGGACTCCTCCGCTACTCCCCTCTTTCACACACACAACTCAATCTCCTCTCTCCCCTTCCCCACATCTCCCAACGCAGACCCAAGCTCAAACACCACTTCCCCCATTCCAATTGCCTCACCTAACACTCTCCCGCACCAAACCAAATAGACCATACCAGCCAATCGAAGCTGCAGATTGAAATTGCACGTTCAAGGAACCGTAAACACCAATGACGGGATAATGAACACCCATCCAGAAAGAATCACCCTCATAGTTGCTTACCACCGATTCCTGTCCCTAACTAGCCGCAGCCATCTCTTTGTTGACGATGAGGTACACACCCCATAAGATCGCGACTCCACCACAGTCCGACGAGAGCCCCTGCGACCGACTCCATGACCCAAGTCGTTGCCGTCCGACGTCCGGTACCCCATGCCGTCGATCTCATCTTCCTCAGCGAAACCCCCTTCGGCTTGTGCCTGAAGTCTGCGCGCCACAGTCCGTCTTGTAGGAATGTCAGGTTTGGACACTCGAAAATCTCCAAAGTTGTTAGTTGTGATGGTGAACCTGACAAATCTGGAAGTGCTTGTAAACCCACTTTCCTTATCCACAATCTTGTTAATGTTGGAGGTAGTGAAGGCAATTCCTGCAATTTTGGGCATGATACAACTAGGAGTTCTCTGAGGCAGGGAAACGAAACCCCAAGAGGGGCGAACCCCAACCCAATCTGGTTCCTTTTGCAGTGAGTCCTCACAAACCTATTGAACTGATTGCATAAAGATTGGAACTTTGAGCTCCTGAGAGCACATGAGAAGATGGGGTTTGAGGGTTTGAAGAAGAGAGAAGACAACATCTCCTTCCTCCGATCCGTCACTCCCGACACCCAGAACGAGCGCTCCCTCAAGCGTTTCAACGTCTGTGAGGATTGTCCCGTCTTCGATGGCCTTTTCAGCTTCTGTCACGGCGATGGCATCGGGATCCGGCGGGGGCGGGAAAAGTAGCGGAGAAGATAGAAGAGGGGAGCAACGGTGGACGGGACCGGGGGGGCGACGAACCCTAGCCGCCGCCCCCCAAGAGTAGATCTAGGTTTTTGTTTTGAGTTTGTTTCTTTTTGGGAGAGCTTCTCTCTCTAGAATTTCTAGAGAGAGAAACTCCTTTTTGAAAACCAATCCTCGTTCAGTTAGGGGGTGTTTGTATGGAAGAAAGTTAATTCCATATATGTAAAAGCACTATTAGGAATTGAAAACCATGAATTGGATTCCAAATATTTTAAGTTGGTTGAATCAAAAAAATTACTGTGAAGAAAAAATAAATATAGAAGAGAGAAGAGAGAGAAAGAAATTTAAAAAGTATTAAAAAATTATTCTAGACCAGTAGTTGGAGAGAGAAACCAAAGGAAGAGGAGAGAACCAATTTAAAAAGGTGAACAGTTAGGGATGCTTTCAGATCGGATACAGATTGGATATTAGTTATACAAACATCTGTATCTGCATTTCAAAAACGAATTGGATACAGATACAAATATGACTCGAAAAAAAAAATCATATATGTATCCGCAAATTTCAGACCTGGATATGAATCAGATACGGTTTACCGGATGATGGATACAAATTCAGATTTCAAACATATAGTTCTTACTATTTTTTCCCCCCTTAACTAGTACTTAAATATGTATATCAATGAATTGCAGGGATAAATTTTTTATATATAATCACACAATAGAAATCAACACAACAAAAGAAGTGAAGGAAAATTTGTTTCATAAATGATAAAAAAGAATACAATACGCACTTACCTGTCTATTTTGCATTTGGTTTAAACCTAACTCTTTAAATCTTTTTACCAGGACGAGATGACGTCACCGAAAAAGATAGCACTTAGGAAGAACTGCAGTAATGGAGAAAAATTAACAATGACAATGTATAAATGCTTTCTTCATTTAAAAAATGGAGAAAGTTAACAATGTACTGAATATAAAATAAAATTTCATTCCAGGTCACTTAGTTTTTCACCACAGAGACAAATTAACAATGACAATGTTTGTAGAGTAAATAAGTAATGCTACACCCACTACCAAATCCACTACCTTTCTTTCACTATCTTAGGTGACAAACTACTATTTGAGGCTTTTATCACCTACTCGACACATATTCTACAATAACTTCCACTAATAGTGTGTCACCTAAGATAGTGAAGATAAAGGTAGTGAATTTGGTAATGGGTGTAATATTATTCATGTATAGATTCTTTCTTCTTTCTTTAAAAAAATTGAAGAAAGTTAACAATGTACTGAATATAAAGTAAAATTTCATTCCAGATCACAGTTTTTCACCCCAGGGCCGCAACACGAAAATGTGGGTAAACATCGTCATGATCAATCCAATTATTTCGTAGGTAGGAAACATATTTTGCAGTTGTTTGAATATTCCTACAAAACTCCTCTTTATATGAGAAATCCATTTGCACAGAAAAGAAAGAAACACAGGTGTATCAACGGAGGGGAAATTCTACAGATACCTGTTCTGCTTGTAACTCCAAATTTCATACATTCATAATAACAAAGAGTACTGGAAGTTCAGCAGGTTTACCAAAAAATTTGACTAAAAACATATGAAAATAGACAATTTAAAGAAATTTTAAATGCACCTGAGTTTTGATAACACTGTCTTTCTGAATTCATGCACATGCCTTGCTTCTGAGAAAACATGGCTGGCACGCTGTAATATATATATATTGCATTATCAAATACCCAACTGGAGCTACAAAGAGATTATAATATCTACAGATCTACATTTCATTCTATTCTTTCTATGTTTATAATCAGCCGAATGTAGTTAATTCTATTGAGTTATTATCAGAGAACTTTAATTGCACTCTTATAGTAATATATAATAATTCTATCGAGCTATTCTACATTAACATTACATCTCGAGATAGGTTTTTATCTCCATGCACCGAATGCAAAAACGGTGATTTATTATCTATTTCTATTATAAAATGTCTATATAGCAAATAAATTTTAGGACTTTTTAAAGCTAGTTTGATAGCAAGTAACTTTTTATCATATGTGGAATATTTGACTTGTGTTTTGTCAAATTTTCTTGAAGTATAAGCAACGGTGATAAACTATAGAAAATTAAACAACTATACAAAATTTGACGATTATTTTATTCCTTCTGCCGAACAACTTGTTAAGCAGATACACGGAGCTAAATATTATAGTAAATTTGATGCCAAATTAGGTTTCTGGCAATTAAAACTCTTTGATAGTAACTCAATAGAATTAACTACATTCAACTGTCCACAAGGACATTTCTAGATGCAATTAGGACTTGAACTTTTCCTCTTTTTATTTCTGCATCATTTCTAACTATAAATGCAGGAGATGAATGAGGACTTGAACATTTTTGTATTAACTGTAAATCTAATAGTTCTTGAATTTGTTTGGCAAATTCTATTTTATCTATAAGAGAGACCACAATACTGTTTACTCGAACATTAGAATCTTTGTATTGTTCTAATAGCTCAATTGTATAGTATCTAGGGTTTGTTATCAAAATCACTATAATATTTAGTTTCCTGTATCTGCTTAACAAGTTGTTCGGAAGAAGGAATAAAATAACCTTCAAATTTTGTATAGCTGTTTAATTTTTTATAGTTTATCACCGTTGCTTATACTTCAGGAAGATTTGACAAAACACAAATCCAATATTTCAAAGAGTTACTTGCTATCAAACTAGCTTTAAAAAGTCTTAAAAATTATTTGCTCTACAGACATTTTATAATAGATACAAATAAACCGTTTTCGCATTCGGTGCATGAAAATGAAAATCTATCTCGAGATGTAATGTTAATGTAGAATAGCTCAGTAGAATAATTCAAGCTCTCTACATTCCTTTGGCTTCTACACAATATAAACGGGACGATTGTTACACTACTTGGGCTTCTATATGATAGAATAGCTCAATAGAATTATTCACCGTTTTCGCATTAAAATGTCTAAGCTTAATGCAAAAACGGTGAATAATTCTATTGAGCTAATTTAGCACTTATGGCTGAAAAATTTAGCACTTGCTAATTTTAACCACAAGCTTATACTATCGCTGCATAGAGATAAAACACAACCATAATTCATTTCCTACATAAAGTGTACGGACTAAGGAGGAAGATAGCTAATGAAGATCACCATTTAATCATGAAGATAGCCAAGAACAAATATAGAAGATCACCACAAACTTGATAATGAAGATCTCCCAAAGCCTCGAGTCCATTGAATAGAGGAAATGGACCTATCCCAAAAGAACCAAAAAATAGCCCAACAGGCTAAAGAGGCCCTGACGACAGACCCTCTGACGCTCAAGTCAGAAGCAGAGAGAGAAAGAGAGTTTGAGAGAGAAATTGCCAGTACAGATTACCTTCTGACTGAGGAGGGGGGAGGGTATTTATAGGCCAGAGAAACAGTCTAGAAGATCGATATGACTCCATTAGATCGATATAAATTCCTTATCTCCTATTTGAATCCCCCCTCAAGAGATAAGCTCTCTTGCTTGGGGATAAGAGATTTGACAAACATCCCTTATGGGCTGGGTCTCTCTTAATGGGCCATATCTGTCACTTTTAATGGGCTTGAAAGCGGCCCATGTCTTGCTAGATGAGCCTGGAGAAGGCCTAGACCTATTAAAGAGGACCGTTATGACTAATATACATGTAGAGGCTTTAAGATATGTGCTGGAATCGTACGGTCCTGATTTACTGTTGTGCGGAATACGAATTAACCACCAATCAAAGAGAGAAATAGCGAAAACCAGAAACAAGCAAACACAAGAACACAACGATTTACGTGGTTCGGCAAAACAAGTGCCTACATCCACAGGGTGGTTGGGGTTTCTTCTACTATAATCACCAATGGGCGAAAACAAAACCTTACAAAGATGACGGCTGCAAAATTCGAATAGAGGTGTTACTCTTTACAAAACCCTAACGGGTGTATTTATAGGGAAACTATTGGGCCTTTCGAAATGGGCCTATTCTGGTTTACAAACCCGCCGACAGTCGACTGGTCTCCTATCAGTCGACTGGTAATTAGTTCTGGACAGTCGACTGAGACCCATATGCCAGTCGACTGGTGTACCCTGCTGCTGTAGCCTTAGCCTTTGGAACTCCTCTCTGGACAGTCGACTGAGACCCATATGCCAGTCGACTGGTGTACTGGAACTTTCGATCGCTGCAGTTACTACGGATATAAACAAGCTGAACCAGAATCGAGCCATTATCCTACAATCTCCACCTTGGCGAGATCTTCCAAGTTGCCCAAGCAATCTCCAAAATACTCCAAAACAAATGCTCATCATCATACGCAACAAAAAACAAACTCCACCTTAGTATGATATCACATACTAAGCAAACAAATAGCAAAGCACCATCCCAACCGCCCATGCCAAATCATCAAACATGCAAAATATTAGCCAGGTTCATGCAATGCTTGAACTTGGCTGCCCCAACAATTTTGGTCAACATATCAGCAGGATTATCAGCTGTCACAATCTTCACCAGAAGAATATCACCATCCTTTATCAAATCACGCACAAAATGATAACGGACATCAATATGTTTGGTCCTCGAATGATGAACTTGGTTCTTTGCTAAATGGATAGCACTCTGACTGTCACAGTGTACCTCCACCTTCTCCCGATGAATTCCCAAGCTCTTCAAAAGTCCCTGAATCCAAATGGCTTCCTTCATGGCCTCAGCAGCTGCCATGTATTCAGCCTCAGTAGTAGACAATGCTACAGTGGACTGCAAATTGGACCTCTAACTTATAGGTGCTCTAGCCATAGTAAACAAATAGCCTGTAGTAGACCGCCTCTTATCTAGATCACCTGCATAGTCAGAATCAACATAACCCACCAATAGTCTGCTAATATTGTTATCCCTCTCAGACTTCAAACCCACATCTGTGGTGCCACTTATGTACCTCAAAATCCACTTAGCCGCTTGCCAATGCTCTCTGCCTGGATCATGCATATATCGACTAACCATACTCACCGCCTGAGAGATGTCTGGTCGAGTACAAACCATGACATACATCAAACTGCCAACCACACTAGTGTAAGGTACATTAGCCATATACTGTCTCTCTTCATCTGTACTTGGAGACTGAGAAGCACTAATTCTGAAATGAGTGGCTAAGGGTGTACTGACTGGTTTAGTTTTCTCATCTATACCAAACCGTTTCAGCACCTTCAAGAGATATTGCTTCTGTGTCAAACTCACTATGCCTTTTGCTCTGTCTCTAGCTATCTCCATCCCAAGTATCTTCTTGGCTTCACCAAGATCCTTCATCTCGAATTCAGAACTCATCTAATTCTTCAAATTTTGAATCTCCTTAGCATTTTTAGAGGCAATCAACATGTCATCCACATATAATAACAGATATATGAAAGAGCTATCCTGCAATTTTCTGAAGTAGACACAATGATCATACTCACTTCTGGAATATCTCTGCACTTTCATAAACTGATCAAACCTCAAATACCACTGCCTTGGAGATTGCTTCAACCCATAGAGAGACTTTTTCAACCTGCAAACAGAACTTTCCTTCCCAGCAGCCTTAAACCCATCTGGCTGCAACATATAAATTTCTTCATCTAGGTCCCCATGTAAGAATGCAGTCTTCACATCCATCTGTGTCAATTCAAGATCAAACTGTGCTACCAATGCCAACAAAATCCGAATAGAAGGATGCTTCACAACCGGAGAGAACACTTCATTATAGTCAACTCCTTCCTGTTGAGCATACCCCTTTGCAACTAGTCTAGCCTTGAACCGAACACTGTCTTTTGGACCTTCTTTCTTCGTATACACCCACTTGCAACCGATGGCTTTCTTCCCCTTTGGTAATTGCACTAGATCCCAAGTCTTGTTTTTATGAAGAGAGTTGATCCCAAGTCTTGTTTTTATGAAGAGAGTTCATCTCTTCATCCATAGCAACTTTCCAATCTGCATTTTCAGAACTTCTAGTGGCTTCTTTGAAGTTGGAGGGATCTTCATCATCAACAATGGGAAGAGCAAATGCAACTGTTTCTGTAAAGCGAGATGGTCGTTTGATATCTCTTCTTTGCCTTCTTGCTGCAATTGATTCTTCTTGCTGGGGAGGGTCTTGGATAGGAATTTCTTCCTCATTCTCAGTATCAACCACATCATCTTCATTTTGGGCAGGAGCAGGATTTTCAACTGAAAGCTTTTCTAACTCCACCTGTTGGAGAACTCTCCCACTCTTCTGCTGTTCTGGATCACCAGTCGACTGCATATGAAGACCAGTCGACTGTCCCGAGCTGATCATGCTGGTCTCATCAAAGGTAACATCCCTGCTGATTACTAATTTTTTCTGTTCTGGACACCACAACCTGTAACCTTTGACACCAGTACTAAAACCAACAAATATAGCCTTTTTGGCTCTTGCATCAAGTTTAGTTTCAGTTACATGAAAATAAGCAGGACAACCAAATATATGCAAAAAACTATAATCAGATGCAGGTTTACCACACCATACCTCAATAGGCGTTTTGCCTTCAAGTGCTGCAGATGGTAAACGGTTGACAATGTGGCTTGCATATATAACAGCTTCTGCCCAAAATGTCTTCTTCAATCCAGAATGTGTTAGCATACATCTCACCTTCTCAAGTAAGGTTCTGTTCATCCTTTCTGCTACCCCATTTTGCTGTGGAGTCTTCCTAACTGTGAAGTGCCTCTGGATCCCTTCATCTTCACACAATTTCAAAAACGGATCGTTCTTGTATTCCCCTCCATTATCTGACCTCAAAACCTTAATCTTCCTTCCAGTCTGGTTTTCAACTTTCTTCTTCCAGCTTGTGAACAATGTCAAAACTTCATCTTTGTGTTTCATGGTATATACCCAAACTCGTCTGGAGTAGTCATCAACAAATGTAACAAACCAGTGTCTACCACTCATAGAAGGTATCTGAGTAGGGCCCCAAACATCTGTGTGCACATAATCGAGGATACCCTTTGTCTGATGTACAGCTGTACCAAACTTCACCCTGGTTTGCTTACCTAACACACAATGTTCACAAAATTCCAGCTTGCAACCTTTAGCATCCTTAAGCAACCCTTGCTTCACAAGCCCCTGCAAGGCCTTTTCTCCTGCATGCCCGAGTCGCATATGCCACAACCTTGTAGAGTCGGGAACAACCTGTTTAGGCTTTTCAGTTACACTGGCAGCCTGACCCAAATACGTTTTTCCCTGCAAGAAAAACAAGTTCCTTTTTCTTTTCCCTTTCATCACCACGAGTGATCCGTTGGTCACCTTCAGAATGCCACCTTCACTAGCAAATTTCAATCCACTGGCCTCCAAAACACCAAGTGAAATCAAATTCTTTTTCAAATCTGGAACATACCATACATCTGAAAGCTCCCTAATAAGACCATCGTGCATTAACAATTCAATCTTCCCGATTCCTACCTTCTTACAAGGCACATCATTTCCCATCAAAACTACCCCACCATCCATATACTCTAAAGAAGTAAACCACTCCTTTTTTCAAGACATATGATAGGAGGCTGCTGTATCAAGAAACCATACTTCTTGATAAAGTGAGGGACTAGCAGCAAGTGCAAAGAAAAAATCATCATCACTATCTAAATTATCAACAGTCACATTTGCAGTCAAATTTCCCTTATTTCGTAGCTTCGGACAATCCTTTTTCCAATGCCCCT
This sequence comes from Hemerocallis citrina, assembly GCA_017893485.1. Taxonomy (NCBI): domain Eukaryota; kingdom Viridiplantae; phylum Streptophyta; class Magnoliopsida; order Asparagales; family Asphodelaceae; genus Hemerocallis; species Hemerocallis citrina. The sequence goes on from CM030367.1 coordinate 139,659,382, forward strand.
TCTCATGACAGAAAGCACATTCATCTCTGGCTGGTATCTTTCTGTCCTTTGAAACTCCTCTCGATCTGAAACGAGATTTGTTTTCTTTATTCCCAGATTTGGTCTCAGATCTGGTCTCAGTTCTGCCCCTTACAATCAATGCTTCAGAAGTTTCTCTATCAACTATTTTATCCCTTCTCCTAGTTTCATTATTCAACAGAGCATTTGCAACATCTTCATATTTAACAGTATCTTTTCCATATATTAAAGTTGTTGCTAAATGATCATAACATTCGGGTAATGAATTCAACAGAATTAGGGCTTTATCTTCATCTTTAATTTGCTCATCCAAATTTAACAAATCAGCCAATAATTTATTAAATGATTCAACATGAGCGTTTATAGACATACCTTCAGTATAGGTGAAGCGAAAAAGTCTCTTCTTCAAATACAGCCGATTCTCCAAACTTTTCCTCATGTATTTGTCTTCGAGTTTCTTCCACAACACCGCAGCCATGGTATCCCTCATCAAATCGTACTTCTGAGCCTTCGCGATAAAGAGCCGAATAGTCCCACACGCAACTCGGTTCAACTTCTTCCAATCTACATCGGACATATTCTTTGGTTTTTCTTCCTCCAAAGCAATGTCCTGTTCTTGTTGAACCAGAACATCCAACACCTCACACTGCCACATCCCGAAATTATTTGTTCCATCAAATTTTTCAACTTCAAATTTTGCGTTGTGAATCTTTGTTCTGGAAGAACTTGATCCCGCAACATCCTTGGTTGCATCTGCTTCACTCGCCATCTCCCTCTAGGTCGAACCCGACGCTCTGATACCACTTGTTGTGCGGAATACGAATTAACCACCAATCAAAGAGAGAAATAGCGAAAACCAGAAACAAGCAAACACAAGAACACAACGATTTACGTGGTTCGGCAAAACAAGTGCCTACATCCACAGGGCGGTTGGGGTTTCTTCTACTATAATCACCAATGGGCGAAAACAAAACCTTACAAAGATGGCGGCTGCAAAATTCGAATAGAGGTGTTACTCTTTACAAAACCCTAACGGGTGTATTTATAGGAAAACTACTGGGCCTTTCGAAATGGGCCTATTCTGGTTTACAAACCCGCTGACAGTCGACTGGTCTCCTATCAGTCGACTGGTAATTAGTTCTGGACAGTCGACTGAGACCCATATGCCAGTCAACTGGTGTACCCTGCTGCTGTAGCCTTAGCCTTTGGAACTCCTCTCTGGACAGTCGACTGAGACCCATATGCCAGTCGACTGGTGTACTGGAACTTTTGATCGCTGCAGTTACTACGGATATAAACAAGCTGAACCAGAATCGAGCTATTATCCTACATTTACTGCAATTTTTACCATTATCATAAGTACCCCACTCTCGGGAGACAATTTTCTTGGCTTTCGGAAAGTATTTCGCCTTATTTTGGATGAAGATAGCTAAAAACAAATATAGAATGTGCCCAAAAGAATTTAAGCTAACATTAATTTAAGAACAATTTTTTTTTTGCCCAAAAGAAATTTAAGCTAAAATTGGTTTAAGAACAAAACTTACAGATAGCAATAGTAGTAGTAGACTCTCAACTCTGAAATTGTACAGGGATATTTACCCCACACCAGGCTCTGATAACACTTATTCAACACTAAAAATACAATCAAAAGGGTACTTAGAAAAACAAGCAGAAAAAGAAAATTACAAGCCTCGATATCCCACAACAATGGCAGAAGGGCCTTATTTATAGAAGCCAAAGGAAGGAGGCAGTGACTTCCAGGGTCTTCTAACTTCTTCGTAGTGGAGTTTTGTGCTGGCAGGATAAGGAGGAATATCTGGTGGGTAAGATATCTTTTTCTTTCTTTGTCTTAGTGCTCTGCTCTATAATTGTCTACCTGTCCACCTGTCTTCGCTTAGTGTTCTTAGCGGGCCCACCATGCTTCAATCGTCATTTTCTTCACCAGCAACCATATCTGAGTCTACTGATTCGTTCCCATTGTTTAATGCCTGTTGAATATTCTCCTGTTGGTCAAAATATTCTTCTTGAGCAACACTTCCAAGTCTGCCTAGTCTGAGTGAGGAGAAAAAGTTGTGGGCCTTCTGAATTCTCTGGGATGAATCTTCAAAAGTGGACAATTTATCTACTAGTACGATAGTTTTTCCTTTATGAATAGAGTGTGCTCCAATGGTGGCCACATAGTTTGTATGTTCAAAAAATTCTTGAGTTGATAGAAGTGTTTTTTTTTCTACAAAATCTTTTTTATTGAATTTAAAAAAACTGATGACTAGGTTCTTCCATAACTCTTTCAAGTTTCCATAGCTGGACAGAGGGGAACAATTTTTACATATTGTCTTTATTTCCATATAGACCAAATTCAGAACATAAAGATGGTATGGAACCTGTTTGAATATTCTACAAGCTTGATTTTGCAAATTTCTGGTATGCAATTGGCATACTCTTCTGAATTATTTGTATTTATATAGATTTCATGTACTATCCCTTTACAAAAATGTTAATGATATTTGGGGATGTCATGAAAACAGGCAACAAGCCTTGGTCTTTGATTTGTGTTTTTAATAATATCTTCATTTGCAAAGAAAGATGCTATTTCTGTATTTTCAAGTTGTTTAAAGAAATTAAGAAGTCGTGTATCATCAAGAAAATTTTGCTGATACATAGAGATCATATTCTGTACTATGATCTCTGATTCTAATTTCTTTGTTTTATCATTGGTTATGTTGAAGGATTTTAATAAATCTAAATTTTTTGGGGTTCTTAGGTTTACCAAATCTGTTGTATCCATTTGAGAAAAAATAGTTGCAAATCCTCTGTTTAGAAGTAATCCCAGTAAATAATGCTGCTTCCTTTTTATCCACTGCTTCAGACCTTGAAGTGGAAGAGAATTGTGTTATTTTCAGGATGAGTTCCTGTGCTTCAGTATGACGTTGTCTATGCTGCTATATTTCCCTTGATTTGTCTAGGAACTCTCTTTCCAGCTGTGTTAGCCAGAAATTCATTGATCGATAGTCAGCTGACTGGATGGATCGAAAGCATCCGTTGAATTTGTTATATAGGTTTATGTCATGATTTTTTATTTCCATATTATACCAATCTTTGGCCAAAGATGCTGCACAAGGTCTTTTTTGGTTCTTGTGGGATTGGTCCCTTTCCTCTATTCAGTGGAACAAAGGTTTTCGATTTTTAGTGGGTTTTACCTCTTTGGAGGTTTGTGCCTTATCTTTGCTTTATAGAGCAAGGCTGGCCTGTTGGGCTATTTTTTCTACTCCTGTGGGAGCAGAGGAGGTGTCAGTCCCTGTGGAGACTTTTGGCGCTTTCTTTGATCCTGCCTGTTGCTAGGCTTCTTGCCGTTTCATCTGTTCGAGTAATTCTTTAAGCTTCTCGTTAAAATCTTCGTTCATGGCCTAGTAAGAAAATCAACAACATAATTGGTATAACCAAGAATATATTTGACATCATAAGAGAAAAATTCTAAGTAAATTGCTAATCTAATTCTCCAAAGATTTTCTTTAGGATTATTAAATGTTTTTTTCTTTAAAAATTGAGCGACAGATTTATTATCAGTTTCTATTATAAAATGTCTATATAGCAAATAAATTTTAAGACTTTTCAAAGCTAGTTTGATAGCAAGTAACTCTTGATCATATGTGGAAAATTTGACTTGTGTTTAGTCAAATCTTCTTGATGTATAAGCAACTATTTCTTTGTGTTTAGCAATTAAAACTCCTGCCCAAAATTTATCAGAAGAATCTGTTTGTAATGTTAATGTATCGTTTTCTAAAGGAAAATGAAGATCCTTTTGTTCGTGTACTAGATTTTTTATTTCTCCTATCTCATGTGTTTCCTTTTCATTTAATTGGATAGGAATCTTTTTTGTATTCCATCTCCTAGGTTGTTCACTTGTTAGAGTTTTATATTTAGCATGTTCTTCAGTTAGTCTTTGTTGAAGATTCTGAACTTTAGAAGATACATTTAGTATAAACTTTCTTCCATATTTCAATAATCCTAAAAAGTTGTGTAGTTCTTTTAATGTAGAAAATGTTTCTGGAAATTCTTTTATCTTTAAATAGATATGTTGTTGTAACTCAATTGTTCCTTGTTTAATATATTTTTCCAAGAATTCTATTTCTGTTTTGAATAGTTTTATCGTCTTAGGACTTAAGATTATTTCATGTTTTCATAGTAATTGAGTTACTGTAAGAATATTTTTTTTATGGTCTTCTGTTGAAGGTAAAAAGACCAGGGTATCATCAATATAAATGACTACAGATGGTAAATGACCAAATATAGAGTTCATCTATTTTGGAATATTTGTAAAGCATTCTTTAATCCAAATGGCATAACTAATCATTCAAAGTGTCCTTGTGGACTGCTGAATACAGTTAATTCTATTGAGTTACTATCTGTTGCCAGATGGTTAATATAGCTCCAAATGTAGGAAAACTATTTGTTGCCATAAAGGTTAAACATGAACTTGCTGGAGAAATTGATAGTATAGATGTATATGCATACTATGAAAAACACTCTAATGCTATAGATTATTGGAATTATAGACGACAAGAACAAACACCTTCTACATCTTTTGAAGAAGAAGAGTCTGAACAGAGCTGTATAAATAAAAAACAGGAAAAGCTAGAATGGTGGTAAACTATAAAAAATTAAACGACCATACAAAATTTGACGGTTATTTTATTCTTTCTGCCGAACAACTTGTTAAGCAGATACATGGAGCTAAATATCATGGCTGGTCCTGAGATTTATAGGGCCTTGTGCGGAAAGAAAAAAAAGGGTCTTCTTTAAATATTCTAATACTAATTTTACTTTATTTGATTTTGATATCATATATATATTATACAAATTCAGTTGAAAAATATGAGTATGGTACATTCTTTATCTTAAATTTTTTATATGAATTCATTTAAAAAATACCTTTCAAATTTTATATCATTGGACGCTCCATTACATGGGACAACTTAATCGATATTTTGAATTAGTCATCTCATTAATTAAGACGAAATAGTATAATGTGGTTAAGGATCTTTCATATTCTTGCAACGCGCAATACACGATTAAAAAAGCTTAATGTATTAAGTCTAATCTCAATAATTAACAAAAGCAACAACATAGAAATCACTAATGAACTTTCTATAAAAGTATATATATATATATAATAAATGAAAAAAAGTCATCAACAACAAGGTTCGAACTTATGCCCATTAGATTTAAAATCTATACCCTTGACCACTCAGACAAATTGACTTTTGTGCTAAAATTGGAAATATCTATTAATTATATCTGATGTTTAATGGGCCCTGTGCGACCGCACAGGTCGCATAGGCCCAGGGCCTGCCCTGCTAAATATTATAGTAAGTTTGATGCCATATCAGGTTTCTAACAATTAAAGATCTCTGACAGTAACTCAATAGAATTAACTTCATTCAGCTGTCCACAAGGACATTTCGAATGGTTAATTATGCCATTTGGATTAAAGAATGCTCCACAAATATTTCAAAAATGGATGAACTCTATATTTGATCATTTACCATTTGTAGTCATTTATGTTGATGATATCCTGGTCTTTTCACCTTCAGAAGAAGACCATAAACAACATCTTCTTACGGTAGCTTAATTACTATTAAAACATAGAATAATCTTAAGTCCTAAGAAGATAGAACTATTCAAAATAGAAATAGAATTCTTGGAAAAATATACTAAACAAGGAACAATTGAGTTTCAACAACATATCTATTTAAAGATAAAAGAATTTCTAGAAACATTTTCTACATTAAAAGAACTACAAAGCTTTTTAGGATTATTGAACTATGGAAGAAATTTTATCCCAAATTTATCTTCTAAAGTTCAAAATCTTCAACAAAGACTAACTGAAGAACAAGCTAAATATAAAACTCTAACAGGTGAACAACCTAGGAGATGGAATACGGAAAAGATTCCTATCCCATTAAAATGAAAAGGAAAAACATGAGATAAGAGAAATAAAAAATGTAGTACAATAATAAAAGGTTCTTTATTTTCCTTCTAAAAATGATACATTAACATTACAAACAGATACTTCGGATAAATTTTGCGCAAGAGTTTTAATTGCTAAACACAAAGAAATAATTATTTATACTTCAGGAAGATTTGAAAAAAACGCTAGTCAAATATTCCACATATGATAAAGAGTTACTTGCTTTCATACTAGCTTTGAAAAGTCTTAATTTTTTTTTTTGCTATATAGACATTTTATAATATTTAGTCTATAAACAGTTAGTCTAAAAAATTTATTTCTATATAGAATTGATAGGAGAGTTGAAGGAGTGAAATGACTCAAAACCCCTTGAGAATAATGGAGAAGAGCAGGAGAGTTAATAGCAGCCCGATCAAGATCATGATCTTGATCGGACGGCTAGCGGAGCAAGTGCGCAACGGTTGCACACTCATATTATATATAAATAAAAAAATAATTATTTAATTTGTTGATATCCGTATCCGAAACTGCTTTTTTAGGGATATTCATTTCCGTAGCCATATCCATATCCATATCTGATATTTTTTTTTTGGATTTGGATATTCGAATTTGTATCTGTATCCGTCTGGATACGGATATTTCATATCTGTATCAACAAAAAATTCGGATTTAGATACGGCTCGTATCAGATATATCCTTATACCAGGCCCGCCCCTGGGGCAGGCCCCAGAGGGCGACCGTCCTGGGCCCCCAAAATTTGGGGCCCATTTTTTTATAACTTAAAAAGAAAATGTAGTTTAAGTTATTAAAAAAAATTCATAGATATTCCAAGAGTCTCAACTATGCAAGTTCCAAATTCTAAAATTTGGGGCCCATTTTTTTTTATAACTTTTCAAAAAAAAAAAAAAAAAAAGTTTAAGTTATAAAAAAATGCATAGACTCCAAGAGTCTCAACTGTCCAAACATATTAGAATTCCAAATAAGACTGAATTCGAAGTTCCACAGGATCTTTATACTTCACTTCGTACAATTTTACAAGAAAATTAAAACTTTATTTACAACAATGATTACATCAACGCAGCGGAATTAAAAATTACAACATGATACATGAATTGAATAACAACTTGAACATTTCTCTAAGCAGCATTCAATCTTTAGTCTTATCATTCACTTTGTCTTGCATAGAGATGTGGTTACGTCAGTTGCATACAACTTATGCTAGGATATAATACATCAATTTCTTTTACTTAGAAAACACACACTTGTCACAAGCAAAGCTAAGGGGGACTATCCTATTGATGTCGTGTGTGAATGTGCACTTAGTCCTTAATGCAGTTATTTATATTACATGACACTAATGCGCACTTGTTCGGATTCTATGCATTCCATACTACATAGGTCCGAGGGCAAGCCCTTAATCGTTCTTCATCTTGTCGGGTTGGATCCCTCGCTACGACTTAAACTACTACGGTATCTACGGTAAGTATCCTAGATGTCCTATGAGTTACGAGCCTATGCCCAGACAGCCTGGAGGGAAATCCCATGTCGTGATATGACGCATCATGCAGAGCCTATGGACAATTCGCCTCCGTCATGGAACGATGGCACTACGTAGTCATCAAACACCCCACAAGCGTTGCCACGGTCCCGATAATTCTGGAGATGTATCCACGCCATGACATGACGCATCAAGCAGGCAACCTATGAATACTTACACACCGTAGATCCGAGGTCCTCATACTCGTGTTTTTATCTGACTTTCATCACATCTCCACTATGTGTCTAATCCTTAGATAATAGAATCATGAATAAAATCAACACCCTAGAGTTAGCACTTCCTCCATACCGGTCTTAACCATCAATCAACAAATAATGACCCAAACTTGGTCTTTCATTTCAACATTTTATCTCAAAAGAATTAATTCATGCCAGTATAAGGACTTAGCTACACTCTAGTCTTTAATCTCATTTCATGTCCATAAAAATTAAGTATTCATACCCACAAAATTTTCTCATAATTCATCATGATATTTCATATCATTTCCATACACTAATTTCATGTATAATACGATAATTTTATTTTTTAAACTTACCACATTCATAATTTAACTCCACGAAATATCTTTGCATTCACAAGGTCATTCTTTAATCTATTAAGCGAAGAAATCACATCAATCTTACTTAAATTATCCATGTCACAAATCTCATTTTAAAAATCTCTACTCAAAATTTCTTTCAAAAGAAAATATTTGTTTTCTTTAATTAATCAAGATTATATTCTAAGAAATTGGTATCAAGTTCTTTTTCTCAAAATAGCATATAATTCTCATTATAATAAGCCAAAAAGCCATGGAAATAATTTTCATGAAGTCTAGGCATTTTTAGAATAATTCTAATATTTTTTTCTCAATTTTTAAAACACTTAAAAACTATTTAAAATAATAAAATATGAAAAAAATATCATTTTTTCAAAAGAAATGGCCAAGGCCGGATTCGAATCCACGCACACAACCCCCGCCGTGCAACAGTAACCATCCTAGGTCGCACCCAATAACCAGTAAGGCCAAGGCGGCAAACTATTTTATACAGAACTTAAATTATACTTAAGTTTTGGGTTTCGGATTTGGGTAAAAATCAATTTTCAGAAAATAAAGTCTCTGGAGAGACTCGAACCTGGGACTAAGAGCTCCGCTCTGCTACAGTAACCGTTGTAGGTCGCACCCAAGGACCAGTAGGGCCAAGGTGGCTAATTGTTGTGAATTGAGTTTAGTTATTTATAACTCAGCTTGCTGTTTATTAATAAACTTTCACAATTCAAGATCTTTTAAATTTTCTTCTCCTCTATTTTTGTATCATAAATTTTTTTCCAGATTACTAGTCTTAGAATTTTGCAGCATAACAATAATTTAGAAAAATCATTATTTGATCATTAAAAGTGAATTTTCCTTCTAATTTATATTTTAAGTCTACATTTTCGACTTTGAAAATGTAACAATAATTTCTTCACAATTTGGCAATATAATTATCACAACAAAATGTTTTCTTACTTTCTTTTATTTCTATAAGAATTTAGAACATGTTTCTTTTTTTTTACATGAATATTGCACTACTTAGATAACACATATCAATAGTTTAATTAGCAAAGTAGTCATTCACAAGCCAATTTTTCTTAATCTAGCATGGTTCAAAAATACATATATTCCATAGTAACATGACAATTTCTAAGTTAATAATCACAATTATATCAATTATCAATCAATTCATCAAGCATTCATCTCATTTCTAATTAGTCTCTTTTTTAAACAAACATATGGCCAATTTAACTAGTTTCTCTTGGCATATTCATCAATTCAATCCCTAGCACCGTATCTACATTAGAAGTAGAGAAATCACCCACCTTAGTTGAAGAAACAAAGAAAACTCCTAGGGAAACTCCTTGAACACACGATCCTCTCCTACTTGTAAACCTTCTCCTCCTTGCTGGTGCACACCAAAGCTCTCCTTCTCCTTGTACTAGATGAATCCCCGAGATCCCCCCCTTAAGATGCTAGGCCGGCCTCCAATGCAAGAGCACACAACTCACAACTCTCTCAATCTTTTCCCTCACATAAATCTTTCTTTTCTTCTCACTTTTTACAAATTCTAATGGTGCAAAGAAATGAATGGCTAAAGGGGGCTATTTATACACTTCTCAAGGCAAAATGAAGGGTGGAGATTAACTTAGATGAAAGTAGATTAGGGGCTAGGATGCATTAGGGAGTTAGAAGAACTACCCGCTAGTGAAAACTACCTCTCCACTCTCCCACACACCCTATCTCTTCCATGCTACAATCCGGCCACTCTCCATGCACAATGCACGTGCATGTGCAATGCATGTGCCACACTATGCACACTACAATAAAATTTGTACATTAAATTGTTAAATTAATTATACTTGGTCAAGTCTACACTACAAGTTGTGTTATTTATTATTAAGAATAACTAATGGGCCAAATATGTGGGCTAGAATCCATAGGCTATCTAATTAAATTAATTAAATTAATTAGGTGGGCTAGAATTAAATAATTTGGCCTAGAGATTAAAATAGGCTTTAAATTGAAAGAGAAGAATGTAAAATACTTTTTCATAAAATAAATAATTTTTAAGAGTAATGTACATAAATTTGCTTGTGCAAAACATGTGAAATCAAACAAAACTTATATTTAATTATAATTGAAAATTCAGGATGTTACACGACCAGTGTGCCCCATTGTTGCAATCAATGTTATCGTGCCGTGTACATGATCCATAGAATCTTCCACTTAAGTCTAAATAAATTGATTGTATGCATCAAACCTGTAGTATGGGATGCAGTACTACATGCACTAGTTAGGCTAAAAATTGATAGACTTAAGAATTAACATCACATCGACATTGCATATTGTACATCATTATTTCTATTGATATCGAATATAGTCTAAGTGTTACTAACACCAACCATTGAACGCTGTCATTGAATATTGAATTATTGTTTATAACCATTGCATCGATTATCATTGATATTGATTATTGCTATCGTCCCATGTTATTGATTCTCATCGATTTATTGAATTCATTATTATATCGTTATTCCATTGTTTTCTTGCTTTCTCTACTTGCTGTCCATGACTTGCTCTAAGGACAATTTTTCTACTATTTTTAGATGAAGTGTTCACTGGTAATCAAGGAGAATTACCTACAGTTTTTGAAAAACAAGATTTCTAAAGATTTAATGCTTTCTAGTTGAATGTTATTTCATTTGACTTATTGTATTGAAACTTATTATCATTGTGTTTAGATTTATTATTGTGTTGGGCTTATGACCAGGATATTATTATTTGTTTCTAGATGTTGGATTATCGTATTTGGTTATTTCATATTGTCTTATTCCAAGTATTATTGTTCATGTGGTTGTTATTATTGCCTGCATAATTATTTTGTATTGTTATTATTGTTGAGTTGAATAGGTAAATAGCTTATGGATGATGCAAGTCATTTGCTGGGTCAATGCCACGTGCTTGTATTCTGTATTTTTTAGAAGCGGGGCATAACAGTTACTTTTTTGCTATTCCGGGAGTGGGAATGTAGAGTATTTCAACCAAAATGCACTAAATCCACATTTTAAAAGAATCTCTAGAAACACACTCAAGGTCGATTGTTTTAAACTTTACAATGAAATGAGAGACGCTTTAATTGCTCTTTTATTTTCTTTAATTTGTAGAGTATCGTTAACTTCCGATTGTTGGAAAGGTTGTAACGATATTCTAATGATGGATATAACTTTTCATTAGATCGATAGCGATTGGATGATTCAAAAGAGAATCATATCATTTGCCGTTTTGCCACATCCACCTAGTGGTATGGTTATTGCAACTCGTATTTTAGAAATTTGTGATTTATTTCATATTCGTGAAAAAAAAATTAGTATTAGTTTTAATAATGCATCTAACAATAATGCTTCAATTAGTACATTAAAAACAAAATTATCTCCTCCATGTGATGAAATTTTTCATGTTAGATGTACATGTCATATTTTAAATTTATGTGTACAAGATGCTTTGAAAATAGCCGAACAATTTGTGCATAACATTAGAAATTATGTACATTTCGCCGCTTTAAGTGGCTCTATGCTTCAACAATTTAAATCATGGTGTAAACTTAAGGACGTATATTTTAGAAAATTTACTAAGAATATTAAATACCGATGGAACTCTACTTTTGATTTGTAAATATTGTTACTCAATATAAAGCATATATACATGATTTTTGTCTTGCAAAAATTATGGAAAATTTTTAAATGACTCACGCCATGGTTTTATGTCGAATCTTTGTTAAATTTTTTAGATCCTTTTAAAACCGCAACTATATCATTTTCAAAATCTTATGATTGTACTTCTAGTAGTATTTTTATTCCACTAATTACTATGATGCAAACTTTTCAAGAAATGATTGTTGACACTTATATTAGCCATATTGTTAAACCCGCATACACTAAATTTTTGAAGTATTTTAGTTCTCCTTCTATGTTGTATTGTATTGCTATAGTTATGGATCCTCGTATCAAATTAGCGGGCATGAGAAGTTTGATTAAAATAATTTTTTACTTTACTTGGAGATGATTCCGAATATGATTGTAATAAATTTTTAGCTAGCTTTGAATTGACATTGAATGACTTGTATAATTATTATGATAGAACTTTTGCATCTGGTAGTACAACTAGTATAGTTACTACTTCTTCTACTACTTCTAGAGGTAATGGTAAGAGTACAATAGAAGATGCCACTGCTAATTTACTTGCTCATATTCAATATAAAAAAAACCTAGGAATAATGCACCTAATAAATTAAATTGGAATAATCAACAAGATAGTGAAAGTTTTAGTACTAAGATTGATGTGCTACAATGGTGGAAAGAACATGAAAATCTTTTTCCTATTCTTTCACATATGGCTAGAGATCTACTAACTCCTTCTGTCTCTATGATACTGAAATCAGATTTGGGGAAAAATCACATTTTCTTATTATTTTTTTTCTTATACTGTACCTTTTTATATATACTTTAATTCTTGGAGAAATGGTACAATAAATTGAGGAGAAGATTAAGGAGATGAGAGATTTGAGGGAATCTTTCCTAATCTATAGGAAACAGAATATACAGATTTATTCTTACTATATTTCAACACTTATCTTCAAATTGATGCATAGATATTGAGCATGCCCAACTTGTCCACAAATTTTAAGAAGAACCAATGCGAAACTACTTTGGTAAGAATATCCGCGAGTTAATCTTCTGACTTTACCTTAGAGATCTCAATAATTTTTTCATGTAATTTTCCTTGATGAAGAATCTGTCCACCTCTACATGTTTTGTCCTATCATATTGAACTAGATTGACAGCAATATCACATGACGCTTGACTGTCACAATACACCATAATAGGTCCATTCGGACCACATCATAAATCATGTAACAAGAGTTTCAGCCATAAAACTTTATTTATAGTTAATGCTACTCCGCGATACTCAGCCTCTGCACTAGAGCGTCTAACAACATTTTGCATTTTTGTTTCTCTATGTAACTAAATTTCCTCCAACAAAGGTAAAGTATCCTGAAGTGGAATGCCTATTAACAACAGATCCTGTCCAATCAGCATCAGTATATACCTTAACCTTCAAGTGACCATGTTTTGCAAACAAGATCCATTTTTCTGGTGCAAACTTTATATATCTCATAATTCTCATCACGGTATCCATGTGTTGTTACCGAGGTGAATGCATAAACTGATTCACCACACTTAAGGCATATGTAAAATCCGACCGTGTATGTGCAAGATACATCAGCCGTCCTACTAATTTTTGATATCTTTCCTTTTCACACGGTACCTAATCTGGATCATTGCAAAGTTTTATTCCTTCTTCTAATGGTGTATCAATAGGCTGACAAGCAGATATTCCTGTTTTCTTCAACAAATCAAGAGCATAATTTTTTGTGACAGAAATATACCATTTCCAGAGCGAGAAACTTTAATACCAAGGAAATATCTCAAAGGGCCAAGATTCTTCATTTCGAACTCTTGTGACAAGTATGTAGTGCCTTTCTCTCCTCAGGATCATCTCCAGTTACTATCATATCATCCACATATATAATTAGAGTAGTAATCTTACCTTCTTTAACTTTTAGGAACATGGTATGATCTGAATTACTATGACAATATCCGAATGTTCTCATTGATTTTGTAAACCTCCCAAACCAAGCTCTTGGCGACTGATTGAGACCATACAATGTTTTCTTCAAATGACACACTTTATTACTATGTTGGACGGATCTGTTCGATCGTGGTAGTAGATCCATATAAATCTCTTCTGTCAATTCTCCATGCAAAAAAACATTCTTTAAATCAAATTGTTGTAACGGCCAGCCAAGGTTTGTAGAAAGTGACAGTAGAACTCAAACTATGTTGAACATTGCCACATGTGCAAATGTTTCATCATAATCAATTCTATAGGTTTGGGTGTACCCTTTGGCAACCAACCTTGCCTTGTATCGCTCTATTGAACCATCAGACTTATACTTCACCGTATAAATCCATCTGCATCCGACTGGCTTCTTTTCAGTTGGTAGTTCGACTATCTCACAAGTCTCATTCTTCTTCAAGGACTTCATCTCCCCATCCATAGTTGCTTTCCACCTTGGATTGGCTAAGGCTTCCTACACACTATTAGGAATAAATACAACATATAATTGATTCACAAATGACTTATTTGATTCAGACAATCGATGAGTGGACACATAATGACTCATGGGATACTTGACATTACTAGTGGGATCAAGCTCATAAGTAGGTTTTGGGATACCTTTAGTAGTACAATTCAGGAGTTCCCTTCATGGAGCTTCGGGCAATGACGATGATTGGTTTTGGGGTTCTGACAGTGTTGGTAGTGGAGAGGACACTAGCGATGACATGGATCACATGGCTCATCTTCGAGGAGGTTTGACACTGATTGCAATTCCTCGTGTACATCTTCTCCCACCGATTGTAGTTCCTTGTGGAGGTCTTCTCCCTTAACCAAATTTTTATTCCAGGGATTGTCACTACTTACATCCACATTTTCACCCCTTGTAGAGTGATCCACATCTTCACCCCTTGTATTCAATTTTTCACTTTGAATGGTAACCACTTCGTCATACGCAAGAGTCTAACCTTCACTTCGGTACTCCCCATGAAGTTCAACATCAGAGGAAAAGTACATCTTATTTTTATGGAACACAACATCTACAGTCACAAACATCATTTGAGTTGGAAGGTGATAACAAAAATACCCTTTCTTATTCGTTGCATATCCTACGAAAACACATCTCATAGCTCAAGGTGTTAACTTATTTTGCTCGTGTTAATGAAGGTGAACAAATGCGACACACCCAAATACATGAGGTGGCAAGTTAACGACTGTTGGTGCATTCACAACTTCAATTAATACCTGAAATGGCGTGATGAAATTTAGGATACTAGAGGGAACTCGGTTGATTAAGTATGCAGCAGAAGCAAGAGCTTTCCCCCAATACATGAGTGGCATATTGCCATGAATAAGGAAAACACGGATGACCTCGAGTAAGTGTATATTTTTTCTTTCTGCAACCCCATTCTGTTGAGGTGTATACGAGCATGTAGTCTGGTGAAAAATTCCATGTTCCAACAAATATTATTGCAGATTCAAACTCAGGTAATCGCCACTATTATCACTCCTAAGAACTTGAATATGCGCTTTATACTGCATCATAACCCACTTGTGAAATTTCTGAAATAAACCACTAACTTCACTTTTAGACTTCATCAAAAAAATTCAATTCATATGAGTACAGTCATCAATAAATATCACAAACCATTTTGCTCCTCCAAAAGTAGTGTTTTTGGATGGACCCCAAACATTAGAATGAATAATCATAAATGGGAGAGTGCTCTTATTTAGACTTAGAGGAAAAGAGACACGGTGACTTTTTGCTTCTTCACACACATCACACCGAAAATTAGAAACATCCAACTTTGAAAAACAAACTTGGAAATAATTTATTCAAATAACCAAAAGAAGTATGACCTAGACGTCGATGTCATAGCCAAATCTCTAATTTCTTCTTCTCCCCATCGGATCCTTCCACAAATAGAGATTGAGTCAACTTGCGGGATCTCTTAGATACTAAATCTAGGTAGTAGAGCTTCTCATGTCTAACCCCATAACCAAACGTCTTGTGAGTCCAAATATCCTTAAACACACAATAGGAGGACAAAAAAACCACAATACAATGTAGAGCAGTATTTATTTGGGTAATAGATAACAAATTAAAATTCAAGGATGGCACAAGCACATTATCTAAGGTTACCTTTTTTGTGAGAGACATGGAACCCTCACTAGTAACGGTAGCAGGATCACCATTGGCAGTGGACACACTTGATTTGGTGGATGGTTGTACGGTTTGGACTTGTCTAGAATCAAAAGTCATATAGTCCATAGCACCCGAATCAATTATCCATGCATTCATTATTCATAACAGAGGCATAAATATTAAAAACCTTACCATCATCACCTACAGTTGTAACTAATGCAGAGGCTTTTCCAACACTATTCTCAGAAACATTGGTAACTCCAATAGCTATAATGGATTGGTTGAAGTTCTTCCAAGGGTCCCTGCTATGATCCCAGTTCGTCAGGTAGTTGATAATCTCATAAAAAACGAGCTTTAGTGTGACCGATCTCGCCACAATGAGTACACTTCATCGACTTATACGCAGCTTGGTTGAAGCCTCTGGATGAGCGTGCAAACGATCCATAAGTGCACTTCTACAGATGATACATAAGATAGATATTGGGTCGACAAACGATAGATCACTGTGAGCTTCGGGTGGTGTTGGCTCGGGGAGGTGGTAGTCGGGCCTCAGTTGCAGTGAAAAGCAGGTGGTCGGGAGTGGAGATCCAGGTCTGGGTTCGATTCTGGTCTGAGCTGAAGTTGGTCAGATCTTTGTGACAATTCATCAAACACTTGTTGGCAAGTTGTGAAACCCACTTCATAATTCCTCCTCTTCCACCAAATCATAAATCAAACAAAAAAACCAAATTCTAGCAACCATATCAAATCAAATCACGCAGCGCAGCGCACCAAATCAAACCAAATCTAATCAGAAATCAGATGAGAGGATTTTAAGGGGTTTAATCTGGAGTGGTTGGAGGCAAGCAGAAGAACAAGCAGTTCACAGAGGCCGGAGGAAAAGATCGGTCGGCATCGGATTTGGTCGGGTCGTCGAAGTTGGGTCGAGCAGCGCAGCAGTCAGGGTCGGATCGGGTCTAGTTCTGGTCTCGGTTTGGCACCTAAGAACAGAAAGAGCAGCGGTAGGTGGCGGCATGGAAGGAAACATGTTGTTTGGAGGGTGTGAGAGGATGGCGATGGAGATGGCGAGGCAGGTCGGGATGGGTTGACGGAGGAGATGAAGGATCAATCGATGGGTTTTGATCAGTCGATCGTCGGAGTCGACGTCAAACTCACCGTCTCCGAAGCCGAGGGTTAGACTGAGATTTTGAGGTTCGGCAGATGAAGAAGGTGGATGGAGGTATCGGGTTCAGGTTCGGGTTCGGATCCGAATTCGAGGAAGACGATGGTGAGTCGGATGAAGGCTTGGCTTCTGAAGGTTTGGAAAAATGACACCTTCTTCTTATTATTATTCTTCTTTTCCACCTAGCCTAGGATATTTTTAGGCTATGATACCATATTGAAATCAGATTTGGGGGAAAATCATATTTTCTTATTTTTTTTATTCTACTGTATACCTCTCTATATATACATTACATTCTTGGAGAAGGGGTACAATAAAATGAGGAGAAGATTAAGGAGATAAGAGATTTAAGGGAATATATCTTCTAGAATATATATATTTATTCTTACTATATTTCAACATACAGTTGCTTCAAAAAGTGCTTTTTCTATAAGTGGCAGGGTTTTAACATATTACAGGAATCGCTTGAAGCCCAATCATTGGAGATGTTTGTGTGCACGGAAGATTAGATGAAGACTGAAGAAAGAACTCAAGGAATTGCATTCGACACCTCTACAAATGGAAGCACCTCACTTGAAAATCAACAACAAGAGTAGGGAATTTTGGGCGATGAGATTCTAGGTTTAGGTTAAGTAGAGGTGTACGACAATAATCCAATACCCCATTTTCAATCTAACTCTAGGTCATCTCGAACTCTAAATTATCTTTTTCATTTAAACATGTAATTCAAGAAATTTGTATTTTTTTTTCTGTTTTTATTGCAGGTATTTGTATGTTACAAAGTTTCTAAAAAAATCATAAAAGTTGAAGTGAATAATATATATCTTTAACTCACATCTTGTTGCATTTTTTTTGGAACTATCATATTTATTTTTTTAAAAAATTTACAACCCAAGCCGCAATCCGGTCCGACCTGAAACCGGTTCAACCCATTTGGATTCGCGGGTCAAACGGGTCGAGTTTTTTAACTTTTGACCCGGCCCGGTTAATCGCTCGACCTAATCCGAATCCGCCCTACATGCAGGCCAACCCGACCCGAGCTGACCCGGCGCGGCCCTCTAAGTACATTTACTCCAAAAGTTTTTCCAAATAAATTTACGATTACTTTAGAGTGGGTCCCACCCTCATCAGGATCAGTAATGAAAATGGCGAGATATAGGGGAGTGGATAATCCAATATTTCTTATAGACAATTGTGAAAAAAGTGCGAAAGAAAGAGGCTTTTAATTTGTGGAGGGAGGCCCCTCCTTGCTTTAAGGGTGTGCAGACCTCATCATTACCACCCACTTTGATCGAATGATCCAGAATTAGCCACATCATAGATTAAAGCTTCAATTGTAGGGTTGTCCTTGTTGTGGAAGCACAAGCTTCAACTTGTGAAAGGGATGCAAGCATTGGCTCTTAATTCTTCCTATTTTTTTCAACGAGATGATTAGTTCATATATAACCCTATTTTGTAAGCAACTTTGAATCATGTATATATTAGGAACATATTCAATTAATAATTCAATTAGCAACATCCATCTAGGAACTCTATTTTGAAACATTATTTGAATAACCCGAAATCTTTCATTTTTAATACATATGATTAAATTAACTTAAGAATATAAAACTAAGTAAATTGAGATATGTTTAAGCATGCGTTAAACTGTTCTAAATTGTATAGCTGAGTATCATTATTATTCCAATAATATAATGCATGGACAAATATCTATATGATAAAATACAAAGAAAGCTATTAAGTGACTCTCATTCATTTGGAAGAAAATCAACGACTCAGAATCATCATTCTAAAACATAATTTTCCTCCAAAAAGTTACCCTCTCAAAACCAATTTTTTTCCCCAAAACTTAAAAAAATTATTACTTTATTACTGTCTCTCTTCTCTCTTCACTTTTTCATATTTCTCTCTTTCTCTTTCATTCTCTCTCATTCTCTCTCTATTTACTTATAAATTTAATTTTTCATATTTCAGATTTGTAAATTTTCAGCCTTTTTATACTTTTTTTATTGCTCATGTTACATTGAAAATAGTAAATATTCCATCATTTTCCATCCTTAAAGTTCTAAGAAGTTGGATTTTACACCCCTATTTATAATTATTTTTCAACATATGTTAATGGAAACATGGACTTTAATTTACAACTAATTATTGAAATACTATTCAAACTTGAGCTACATAATTGTTATTAGACTGTGTATAAGATTTTTCGTATGCTGTATCGTTCTGAAGACGTGCCGTAGACACTTGCCCACAAACAAATCTAGTATTTTAAATAACTTAATATTAAATCAATATAAACAGTGGATATTTTATTGGATGACTTTGCACACAGTTCTCAAGAAGATTAATTATCGTCACACTAATAAGTGTCTGTATTCTTTAGTCATTTTCTACTCGATCCGACTCAACTTTTGTGCCTCTTTTGTTCGCTTTTTCTAGTCTCACTTTAATTTTAGTGGCGATTGGTGAATATTTCTCTATGTAAAGAATCTGGTGGAACCATTTAGAATGACTGAGCAAAGACTTGTATATTTCTCTTAACAAACTCATACCAATCTTTGAGGCTAGTAATATACTAGTATTATACACGTGCAAAGACTGAGCAAAGACTTATAAGGTAAACTAGTAATATACACGTGCGATGCACATATTAATGGGAGAGTTGAAGTTGCACGTGTATTGCACGTAAGTAGATAGATTTACAACTCTAACTCTTCCATTATAATAGTTATTATATATTATATTATAGATAGATAGATAGTAATTTACATGTGTGATGCACAATTAATATATTAAAAAAATTAAAGTAAAAAATTTGACATAGTGAGAATTCGAACCTGAGACCTCCTTCATATTAGTTATGCATGTGCAATGTACGGATTGGTAGATTGACAAATAACACTAAAGTCTTCTTCCATTATAATATTAGAGATTAGAGATCAGAGATCGGAGATATATCATAAAAAATACATTAGTAAGATGAAGCTTCACATCAGAAGATGAGTATTTTGCATCACAAGCCAAGCACCAAGTGTCTCAGTTAAGCTAAAGCTTCAATCCTTCGTTCGAAAATGAAAGTCGCTTCATTACCTCTGCAAAACCAACCAGATTTACTAAGCGTCCGGATTCCTTGAGGATTAAGTTGTTTTCAAGTTACTCTACGACCAGGAAAAGATGTGAACCACTTTGTCAAACTAGCATCGAGAATTATATTCGCACGATCGTTGCAGAGGTATCCTTGCCTGGGAAATCTCATGACGGTTATGATCAGATAATGAAACTGTCATGATGCAGTTTGTTTTTGGGAAGTGGCTGCACCAGGTGTGAGTTCTCTCAATTTATAATTTAGTGGAAGCTTCGGTAGTGGATGGTTCGCCCGACCCTCAGCTGAGGGAGCGGCTCGGGGGTAGGCAGGAGTGAGGTGGAGGTCGGATGCTCGGCTCGGATTTGGAGGCGCGGCTCGGATCTGGAAGCTCGGATCCGGAGGTCTCGTGTACTGGTACTCGGCCTAGGAACACCGGGGTTGATCCCCGTGGTAGGCCCTCCGACGGTCTAGTTAGTTATTGATGAGTTACAGTAACTAGGGTTTTTAGAGGGGAGAGATTGATTGCCTTTTGAAGGGGGAGAAGGCATTGTATTTATAGGCAGTGCCAAGCGGGTCTGGACCCGTTTGGGGCCGGGTCTGGACCCGGTTGCCCGTGGGCCTGACGTGGTAGAAGCCCAAGAGGTTAGGGCTAACCTGGCAGACCTGATGATCAGGGGTGAACGGTTTCTGAGGGGATCCTGTGGCCCAGGAGGGGTCACGTCATCTGACCCATATCAGGAGCCCCCCACTCTTGGAGGGCTGGATAATCCAGCCGTGTAGGAGTGATTTTTTTGTCTCTGTAAGAAGAGCGGAGTGCTGTGTACGGCGAAGAACGGGATCCGTATCTTCCTGTAGAGGTCAGCGGGGTAGGATGAACGAGATCCCCTTTGAGAGTTACGAGGGGTGCCGGGCGCAGAAGAGTCAGAGCTCGGTTTACCGAGCGTCGAGGGTCGGCAGACAAGTCCCCTCACTTGTTGGAAAAACAAGGGAACGTTGAGATCTGTGGAGTATGGGGTCTTCTTGCCGAGCGTCGAGGGTCGGTAGACGAGCCCCATCACTTGTTGGAAAAGCAAGGGAACGTTAAGACCTGTGGAGAAGGGGGTCTTCTCGCAGAGCATCGAGGGTCGGTAGACGAGCCCCCTCACTTGTTGGAAACGTGAGGGGACGTCGAGACCTGTGGAGTAGGGGGTCTTCTTGCCGAGCGTCGAGGGTCGGTAGACGAGCCCCCTCACTTGTTGGAAAAGTAAAAGGACGTCGAGGTCTGTAGAGTAGGGGGTCTTCTTGCCGAGCGTCGAGGGTCGGTAGACGAGCCCCTCCCCGGTTGGGGGATAATTTGGAGCTCGCGGTGACATCCGAGTGTCTACCACGAGATCGCTTGGCCGAGCGTCGATGGTCGGGGGACAAACCCCTCACTTGTTGGAAAAGTAAGGGGACGTCGAGATCTGTGGAATAGGGGGTCTTCTTGCCGAGCGTCGAGGGTTGGTAGACGAGCCCCCTCACTTGTTGGAAAAGCAAGGGGACGTCGAGAGTCGGTAGACGAGCCCCCACCCCGGTTGGTGGATAATTTGGGGCTCGCGGAGACATCCGAGTGTCAACCACGAGGTCTTCTTACCGAGCGTCGAGGGTCGGGAGACGAGCCCCCTCACTGGTTGGGGGATAATTTTAGGCTCGCGGTGACATCCGAGCATCGAGGCCCAAGCCGTTGAGAGAAACTTTTTGGGGCTCGCGGTGACGTCCGAGTGTCGACCCCCAAGCCGTTGAGAGAAACTTTTTTGGGCTCGTGGTGACATCCGAGCGTCGAGGCCCAGGCCATTGAGAGAAACTTTTTGGGGCTCACAGTGACATCCGAGCGTCGAGGCCTAGGCCGTTGAGGGAAACTTCTTGGGGCTCGCGGTGACATCCGAGCATCGAGGATCAAGCCGTTGAGAGAAACTTTTAGGGACTCATGGTGACTTCTGAGCGTCGACCCCTAAGTTGTTGAGAGAAACTTTTAGGGACTCATGATGACTTCTGAGCGTCGACCCCTAAGTTGTTAAGAGAAACTTTGGGGCACGCGGTGACATCCGAGCGTCGAGGTCCAAGCCATTGAGAGAAATTTTTTGGGGCTCGCGGTGACATTCGAGCGTCGATCCCCAAGCCGTTGAGAGAAACATTGTGGGGCTCGCGGTGGCATCCGAGTGTCGACCCGCAAGCCGCTGAGAGAAACTTTTTGGGGCTCGCGGTGACATCCGAGCGTCGAGGACCAAGTTGTTGAGAGAAACTTTTTGGGGCTCGCGGTGACATCCGAGCGTCGACCCCCAAGTTGTTGAGAGAAAATTTTTGGGACTTGCGGTGACATCCGAGCGTCGAGGTCCAAGCCGTTGAGAGAAACTTTTTGGTGCTCGCGGTGGCATCTGAGCATCGACCCCCAAGCCGTTGAGTGAAACTTTTTGGGGCTCGCGGTGACATCCGAGTATCGACCACGAGGTCTTTGAGAGAAACTTTTTGGGACTCGCGGTGACATCCGAACGTCGAACCCCAAGTTGTTGAGAGAAACTTTTTGGGGCTCGCGGTGACATCCGAGCGTCGAGGCCCAAGCCATTGAGAGAGACTTTTGTAGGAGGAACTTGGATGAATAACGGTGAAGTATCCAAGAAGCTGACCTTGCGCACCGAGCCGCCGCATTGGTCGGCAGGGCCGAGGGCAAGAAGGTATTTTTGCTCTCCAGACTGACGTCATCAAGATCCTAGTGGCCGTCAGATCTTGATGATGAAGATCAAATGGCCAGATCTCTTTGCGGAATTCGAGGAGTTTCATCTGCGCTTATAATTCCCCCTGACCTCACCTCACTTCTTCACTTTGCTCTCATCTTCTTCACGACAGAAATCTCCTTGCACGCTGCCGGCAACCACTTTTCATTGATCTTTATGTCCTCCGGTGAAACAGGTTAGTATTTTTGTTTTAACATGTCACGCTCCCAGTCCGGCTCCGAGGCAGGCACTTCAGGTCATGCCGAGGATGAAGTTCACTCGTCTTCGATATCTTGGTCGTCGGGTGACTTGCATTCGATAAAGGAGGAGGTTCTATCAGTTGGAGGGTCGGATGGCGAGGGCGACATAGCATTCATTGTCGAGCCCTTGCAATCTCGTAGGCCGGGTAAGGAGCTTACAGAGGAGGAGCATGAAGAGAGAGACCCCGAGGAAGACTCTGAGGAGGGGTTTGTGGACGAAGAGAGTGAGCCCGAGGAAGGAGGCCCGGAAGAAGAGGAGCAGGTCGAGGAGGGCGATGGTCAGAAGGGGTCCGAACAAGGGACTGCAGGCGGTAGCGATCCTAGTGAGGTCGGAGGAACCACGGAAGAGGTAGAGGAGGAAGAGGCAGTCCTCCCGCCCGCTGCAATCCGTAGCGACCCTTCCCCTGATAGGAAGGCTCGCCCCGGAAGGAGGAAGAGGAAATGGATACGGCTCGAAAGTCCGGCCGAGAAGGACAAGTATGAGTATGGCTCCGGGTTCCAGTACCCCCATCTTTCTAAGAGAAATCCAGGGTCGATCAGGATGTACCCTGACGACGTAGAGGGTCTTCTGGCGTACACTTCGCTGCTGCGGGGTGAGGGCCTGTCCATGATCAAGATGGACAACGTGAAGTGCGCCTTGCCTAGAGACTACTTGCCCATCTTGAGGGCGGCTTACTTTATTCAGTGGGAGTTCGAGCTGCTTGTGCCGAACCCCGGAATCTGCCCGACCACCGCACTAGAGTCGAGTTTCTGTATGTTCCCTAAAGACGCTTTCATCTCGGGGTTGAAACTTCTGCTACACCCCTTCATCAAGAGGGTGCTAAACTGGGGGGAACTGAGCTCCATGCAATACGGTCCCAACTCTTGGAAACACTTAGTGTGTTTCATTTTGAAGTGTCAGGAGAAAGGGATTAAGCCGAGGCTGACTTACTTCCGAGCCATCCTAGGAATGAGCTCGCTCGGGGACCAGGAGGGGATTTTTTATCGTTCACCCCGCCCTCGTAAGAAAGTGATGCATGGACATCCGGACTCCATAAAGGGGTGGAAAGAGAAGTACTTCATAGTTCGAAGCAAGCTGCCTTGGGATATCCCAACAGTTTGGAATTTCGGAAAGCCGAACCATAAGCCGCCGAAGCGAAGAGACTTGACCGAAAAGGAGTGGGCAAAGGTTGATAAGATGGTGGAGGGGCACAACAATGGGTGGCCTTGCATCACGGAGCTGCATCTTGCCCGAGCCGGACTGAGCCCAGCCGACCCTAGTATGTTTTTGTTTCTATTTTGTTTTTCTCTCTGCCTTCGTATTAACATGTTTACTTTTCCCTTTTGTAGAAATTTTTGCCAAGGAGCTCGATAACCGAAATGCCGTAGTAGCCCTGGCTGCCAAGAGGAGGGCCGATATGGCAAAGAAGGTCACCTCGGGGGCGGGGACCAGCCAGGCCGTGACACCAAGGCCCGTGGAGTCGGCCCCAAAGAGGGCGAAGAAGTACCACCACCATTTGTCGAGGTCGACGAGAGATCCGGAGGCGAGCTCCGGTAGTAAGAAGGTTGCCGAGGTCGCGAAGGGGCCTCTCCCTCCACTTCGACCGAATACCGCGGAAATGGTGGGTCGCCAGGGTATGAGGCCGTATGCGCCCGACTGGGGGGTCAAGGCGGGGGATACGCTCTTGGAAGGCCCGATTGCGGTGGAGGTGGTGGAACACCTTGCCACAGAACAGGATCGTATGAACCTGGTGGTGGAGACGGCTGATACGTCTTACATGCGGTTCGTGCAGGCCCACCTCGCGGTTAGTCTTTCTTTCCTCTTTTTTGGTTTAGCTAGCGAAGAATTCTTCTAACTTGATTCTCCTCGACAAGGCGATGCAGCATGCACAGTACTTTCACAAGTGCCTTGAGAAGGAGATCGTGGTCGAGAAGAAGAATGCCAAGCAGTATTTTCGGGAAGCCACCAAGCTGAAGGACGAGCTGACGGCGGCAGAGTCTGCCCTTGCGGTTGCCCAAGCCCAACTGGTATCGATCACGGATCATCATGCAAACGAGCTGGCGCAGTTTAAGGCGAAGGCCAAGAAGGAGAGCGAGGAGGCGGCGATCACCATGGCAGACACCCTGATCGCCTCGCAGGACGAGGCCTATAACAAGGCCAGGGAACACATCCTGCAGATCTATTCGGAACTTCGGATTGGCCATCTCCACTACGGGTGGCAGCTCCCCGAGCTTTCGCTAACACCTCGAGGCGGGGAGGACGAGGAGTAGGGGGACCCTCGACAGGAGGCCGGGGGTGACCAGGGTGACGAAGAGGTGTTGTCCCCCTCCTAAACAGTAGTGTAGGAATTTCCTTTCCTTTTTCTTTTTCTTGTAATTGCCGAATGCGGACTGACCACCGCTTTTTTGTAACAAGAAATTTTTTGAATTTATAAACGAAGAATTTTTTGGCCGATGCTCCGTGACTTGTGTTTTTTCATCTCTTTTGTGACTTGTTGTTTTTCCCGTCTTTTTGATAGACGCACGAGGTCCTCGATGCCACCTTGGTTCTGCCGAGGTCTCCTGGGTCCGAGCTGGACTGGGGGCCATGGAGAGTGTTCTGGCTCACCAACGTAAGCAGGCTCGGGATCGAGAGGCCACAATGAATTACTTCATGAACAACTCTAAAGAGCTTAGCCTGGAAGTCGCTCGCCTGAAAAAGACCGTAGCCGATCGGGACTGGTGGGCAGTTGAGACGAACTGGTCGATCTCGGATGCCTCGAGTGGGCGATCGGCTTCGGAGTCTTTTCTACGTGGGGCTATTGTAAAGAAAGAGTTGGATATCCATAGGCTGAAGCTTATGCTAGGCGCCGGTCTGGTCGAGGAGGCGAGCAATTCCGTGTTAGGACCTTCTCCGACCTTTTTCTTGGAGGAGGCCCACCCTACCGATGCGGAAAGCTCCGTTGCCAGGGTGCCCTCGCTGGCCACGCCGGTCGAGCGTGCGAAGGATCCCGTGGGAAGAACCGAGTTTGAGTTTTAAGCCGAGCGATGATCAATTTGTAAATTTTTCATTGTATTGTGGCCGTTTCTGGCGCTTTATGAGTAATAAAATTTCGATTTCTTTGCTTTGACGATTTGTTGAGTGAGGGCAGAAGTGTAGCACGAGGTCTTTGCTGAGTCTGGCCTTGCTAGAGTTCGCCACCGAGGCAGAAGAGGCGGTCGGTCTGCGGCTTGCTCGGGAGCCAAGACGTAATTTCTTGCAAATAGTGCCCCCTTTACTTGTTGGAAAGGAAGGGGATGCCGAGATCGAGGGTCGGAAGACGAACCCCTATCACTTGTTGGAAAATTCCTGGCACATAGCGCCCAATAAGGGACGTTTCGCCTTCCGATAAAATTAATGGCGACGCTTCACCTTCCGCCGTTTGGACTTCTCGATGCCATAAATGTGCTTCTCTGGGGGCTATATAACCCTCACCCCCATCGCTATTTCATCAGCAATCGAGATTGACTCAACTGCCACCCACTGACAATTCGGGGTTTCGGCTCCGAGAGCCGCCAACCCCGATCTGTCTGTGGGTGAGAGGTGGGTCGATCCGGGGGCGAGAACCGGGGTGCTTGCCGAAGGCAGGCGCCCTCAATAGAATTTTTTGGCCGAGGGTTCCGGGTCGGTGGCTCCCCTGCCACCCTCGAACAATTCGGGGTTTTAGCTTTGAGGGCTGTAAACCCCGAGTCGTTCGTGGGTGAGAGGTGGGCCGACCAATGGTTCGGGGCTCAGGTCGTTTTTGGGCGAGAGTCCCGGGTCGGTGGCTCCCCAGCCACCCTTGCACAATTCGGGGTTTCGGCTTTAGGGGCCGTTAATCCCGAGCTGTCCGCGGGTGAGAAGTGGGTCGACTGACGACCCGGGGATAGAATTTGTGGTCGAGAGTCTCGGATCGGTGGCTCCCCTGCCACCCTCTGACAATTGGGGGTAAAACGGCTCTGAGGGATTTTTACCCCGAGTTGTCAGCGGGTGAGAGGTGGGTCGACCCAAGGTTCGGGACTCGGGGCGTTTGCCGAAGGCGAGTGCCCTAAATCTAAAATGAAAATTTTTGGGATGGGCGTGGTTGAAGGTCGCCGCCGAGCGTAGAGGTTGCATGGCTTGAAAAAGCCAAGGCCTTGCTCGTGCTCGACACCTAGCCCTCATGTGCGCTCCTTGTTGGAAAGTACGGGTGTGGCTGGCAGTCATCGCCGAGCGCATAGGCTACAGGGCTTGAACAAGCCCAGGCCATGCTCGATATCGATGCCGAGCCCCCATACCTTAGAGAAGCTAGTTATGAGCGTAGCTGCAAGTCGTCGCCGAGCGTAAAGGTCGCACGGCTTGAAAAAGCCAATGCCTTGCTCGAGGTCGACGCCGAGCTCCCATACATGTTCTCGGGTGGATAGTACAGGTGTGGCTGGCGGTCATCACCGAGCGCATAGGCTGTAGGGTTTGAACAAGCCCAAGCCATGCTCGAGGTTGATTCCGAGCCCCCATACCTTAGAGAAACCTGTTATGAGCATTTGCAGATCGTCTTCGTGCATAAAGGTCGTATGGCTTGAAAAAGCCAATGCCTTGCTCGAGGTCGATGCCGAGCCCCCAAACATGTTCTCGGGTAGATAGTACGGGTGTGGCTGGCGATCATCACCGAGCACATAGGCTATAGGGTTTGAACAAGCCCAAGCCAGGCTCGAGGTCGATGCCGAGCTCCCATACCTTAGAGAAGTCTGTTATGAGTGTAGCTGCAGATTGTCACCGAGCGTAAAGGCCGTATGGCTTGAAAATGCCAATGCCTTGCTCGAGGTCGATGTCGAGCCCCCAAACATGTTCTCGGGTAGATAGTACGGGTGTGGCTGGCGGTCATCGCTGAGCGCATAGGCTGTAGGGTTTGAACAAGCCCAAGCCATGCTCGAGGTCGATGCCGAGCCCCCACACCTTAAAGAAGCATGTTATGAGCGTAGCTACAGATCGTCGCCGAGCGTAAAGGTCATATGTCTTGAAAAAATCAATGCCTTGCTTGAGGTCGACGCCGAGCCCCCAAACATGTTCTCGGGTAGATAGTACGAGAGTGGCTGGCGGTCATTCCCAAGTGCATATGCTGCTGTAACACCCCGAATTTCGAATGAGGATAAATTCGAGATTTCACAGGATCTTTACTTCACTTCGTACAATTTTACAAGGAAATTTTAAAACTTTTTCAATATTACATCAGAGTTCCTTTACACTTGGTTTTTACACAGCGGAAGAAATAAACTTACAACAGTTGAAAGACAAAAACATAACTTGTACAATTTTACATCATTTGCAACATTTTTAACTTTCATATAGCAATAGCATATCCACTTTATAACTCCATGAATGGTCCTTTACCTGCATGTCAATCTGTGGGCACGTCAGTCACTTACAACTGACAAAATGTTATACACGACTATCCTCTCTATGCCGGGAATAGTATAACGATCTCATACTTTAACAAATCACAAAAAGATTGAATGAACAAGTAAAGTGTCAAGGTGATTATTCTAAATATAAGTGTATGTCATGCCTTAATGCCTAATGCACACAATTCTACACTAGGATGACACTAATGCACACTTGTTCAGATTCTATGCATTCCATACTACATAGGTCTGAGGGCAAGTGCCTACGTACTCCATATTGAAGGGTTCGATCCCTCGCCATGAGACTACCCAGTAATAAAACAAGTTTTAGATTTATTTCACAAATATAGATCTCAGCCTCCCTGGCTAGCCTCCCTGGCTATAATAACAGATCCCAGCCTCCCTGGCTATTATATCGTGAGAATAATCCCGTAAATGCCCCTCTAGCCCCGGTATATACATATTCTTTGGAGTATGGTAAACATCCGCCGACTACCCTAAGTCCCGGATAAAATACAGTCCATCTCCTACGGAGCAACCACAGTCCACCAACTGGGTCTATAGCCACGGAGATCCACCGCCGACTATATAGAAGCACCCATTTACGTTTGCACAAGTCTATTACATCTTCACCTAAGTGCCTAATTATTTTTAGTTCAAGACATGAATATGTTATCACCCTAGAATCAGTTTTACCTCATACCGGATTTGTTCACAAAAATACGAGATCGCCCGACGGCATTATCTCGAAGTCAAGTCTCAAAATCTTTCTTTCAAAATTACCGGTAACCGAGGTCTTACTAATTCTAAATCATAAACCTTTCATGTACAAGAAACATGGGTACACATACCCTTTAATAATCATGTCTTAACTTATTATATTCATGTCTCTAACTTATCCATAATTTAATCAATGTCTCATTTTTGCATCACCCATGATTCATTCATTCATTCATAATTTCCCATAGAAAATAATCCTTTTTCATGAACAGAATTTTCATCCATTAACAATCTTTTTAACAACTTAAGCATATATTCATAATCAGCCCAAACCAAGTATGTCTTAAATCAAGTGAGTGTATAATCACATCAAAATCACATGAATGAATTAGTATTCAAAAATATATAAAGCTCGCATCCTTTAATAATTTATTTGTGTCAAAAACTCATTAACAATTTGAACTCATATGATATGTCTCAACCATCACAAAATATTTCTTAAATCAAGTAAAAGTAAAATATCTTTCTAAGAGAATTAATTCTCTTATCAACACTCTATTTTTTCTTCTAAGGATTTAAATCATGCTATTCACTAATTTATTTTAAATACAATATCTCATTATATCTCAATGTCTCTTTTATTCTTCAAGAATATACATGAAAATCTTTAGAACTATTTTTAATAGATTCTCTATAATATTTTATGAACACTATAATTTTTCTCATTTCTAAAGGTCCTGTATCTTATTCAAACTCAAAAATAAAAATAACCAAAAAAATATATATGTAACTTAACCCCAATCATGGGCAGCGAACCCGTACACACCCAGGCAAAGCCCACCGCAAGCCAATAGCCCAAGTAGGCTATGCATTTAATTACCAAACCGAAAACTTATTAAGCCTTCTCGGAATTGAAAAAGTAGCTTTAGAAAAAAAACAAAAACTTTGGGGTGATCAAGTTTCGAACCCGAGCCAACCACGAAAAGTCAGACCACTAGGCTACCCGCACCCAACGACTCACAGGCAACCCGAAAGATTTTGTTCCAATTTCGTATTATTTCATTAATCTCATAAAATTTTGTTTTCTCTTTTAATCAAATCTTTCATTAGTCTACAATAATTTAATAAGACTGAAAATTAACAGAAACTCATGTATTAAAAATTCATATTTGATAATACATCTAAAGTTCAAATCTATTTCTTCTCTTTTATTACATGAATTGAAATTGTTCATTTTAATCAATCAATGAAAAATTTATATTCTCTTACAACAAGTTAAAATAAGTTATGTATACCCATTTTACTTTACAAAACTCCTTTTTAACACTAAGAGAAATCCCTTCAAATAAATTACTAGTTTCATTAACATGCAAACTACAATTTCTCTTCTCATGTGCAAGCAACAAGACAATTACTTTGCTCTTTAAACAAATGTTAACATTTCTATCACTTAACATATATGAAAACATGAATTTATCTTCTAATTATCACATCAAATTTTTACTACTCATTTAGCACATATAAAAGTGTAAATTAAATCTACTTTTCATATCTTATTCAAAATATACATTCGCCAAGGATGAAGTTTTAACATGAATCATGGTATCAATTCTTACATCATAATTTTCTATTATTTAACCACACACATATAATTCATATCATGTATAATAGCATGAAAATCACCTACATATCAATATCATCTCATAGAACTAATTTATAATTTCTAGCATGATATTTCTACAACTAGAAAGTAAGAAACCACCCACCTTGATTGAAGCTTGAACGATTGAAAGAATGATCACCACTTCTAGTTTCAAGGGCTCCTGCCTCTTCTCCTCCTAGCAATGGCCTCCAAGCACAAAACTCTCTTCTCTCTTCCTTTCTCTTTCTTATTCTTGTTTACTTTTTGGTGTGAGAAGAGAGTAGAATGGTGGGCTATTTATAGGTCTTTGCTAGGGTTCTAATTGCATAATTTTATACCTAATAAATTATTCTATTTAATTTCTAACCCTTCATATTTCATAACTTCCCAAACTCCCATCTTTTCATTTGTCCACCTCTTCACATTTGTAACTTCCATAACCCCCTACCTCTTCCTCTCCCCTACATGTACAACCGGCCTTTCTCTCCTCTTACCTGCATGAGAGATACACAGCCGTGGGCCCCTCTTGAATGAATGCCATGTCATCTTGACATTTGACCGAAGTCAATTAGCCAAGCACAAGGTTGATTACTACCTTCAACGTGTACCATTCAGCATATATTACTCCATCCATGAATACACAACAACTTATTTTTAAAGTTTTCAACATATATTCTATATACATATACTATACTTTAAAAATTTATGCGCTCCGAATTTTATTTTGAAAACAAATACACCTAACTACGCGCGTTACATGTAAAATATCAAAATGCGAAATTGATTTTTATCAATGAAATTTATTAAAATATAATTGAAAATGACACAAGAAAAATTATATTTACTAATTTTATACATTTCATGATGAAATCACTACACGTAGAAAACACGTGCAGAAAATCAAAAAATGCATTTTAATTAAAATAGGGGGGAAAAATAAATTTCAGTTTTATAAAATAAATTTAAATACATAAAAATAAATAATTTAAACCTATAGAAAACATTGTACGTAGTGGTAGAAACACATGCATCAAAACACATAAAAAGCACGTAATTAAAATATTATATTTTAGTTAACTGAAATCAATACGGAAAATGTATAAATAGTACGAATCCAAAATTTGTAGTGAAACACATTACAAAATATACGTGCGTAACACCCAGGGGCAAAATTGAAATTCCAATTTTGCGGGGTGTTACAGCTGCAGGCTTGAACAAGCCCAAGCCATGCTCGAGGTCGATGCCGAGCCCCTATACCTTGTGAGAGAAGCTAAACTTGTAAGAGAAGCTTTTTGGGGCTCGCGGTTCTGTCCGAGCATCGAGTGCCAAACTTGTGAGAGAAGGTTTTTTGGGCCAACCATATCCATCCCCCACATATCAAAAGGGGTCGGACTGGCCAGGGAGCGGAGGTTTGCTTGCGGAGCTCTTTTCACCGAGAAGAACCTTTGACAAGGGCCACACTTTTTGACCAGGGCCAGAGCATCTTGCAACATCGTGGGCCAGTAGTCCCCGTGATTCAATGCCTTTCGCACAAGCGATCGGCTTCCTATATGGCACCCGCCAATTCCTTCATGGAGCTCTTTGAGAGCGTACCTTGCTTCGTCGGGTGTTAAACAGCGGAGGTAGGGCCTTCCGTCCATCGTGGTGTACGACCGTTTGAAGAGGGTCTCGTTGATCATGGCGAACCTCTCTGAACAGACCCTATTCCATTTTGCCTCGGCTCGATCTTTGGGGAGCTCTCCTTTGATTAGAAACTTTCTGATGGGAGTGGTCCAATCGTCAGGTTGAGCTCCGCCTTCTATGCAGAGGGTCTCCGGGGAGTCGATGCATGGCTTCAGGAGTACCTTGATCAGGATGGTGCGATCGAGGCCTTCGAAGGACTAGGAGGCTAACTTTGACAGGGCGTCGGCTTGGGCGTTCTGCTCTCTGGGGATCCTTAAGACTGCAGACTTGTCAAAGAATGCCAAGAGCCGCTAGACCATGGCCAAGTACCGGATTATCCGATCGTCACGGGCCTCGTACTCTCCGGTGATCTGATTGACCGCGAGTTGAGAGTCGCTAAAGGCCCTGATCTGTCTGGCACCTGCCTGATGTTCCAGGGTGAGACCAGCAATCATGGCCTCATATTCAGCCTCGTTGTTGGAGGCCGGGAAGATGTCGCAGAGGCAATATTGGACAAGAAAATTATCAGGTCCTCGAAAAATGATGCCCGCACCATTCCCTGCTTCGCAGGAAGAGCTGTCGACGTAAACTTCCCATGTCTAGTTGGCCTCCCCACTTTCGGGTTGCTCGTAGATGGTGCATTCTGTGATGAACTCGGCGAGGGCCTGTCCCTTGATAGCCGTCCTTGGCTGATAGCCGATGTTATTTTGACTGAGCTCGATCAACCATTTGACTAGTTGGTCGGAACTCTCGGGCTTGTAGAGGACGGCCTTCAGAGGCTGGTCTGTAAGGATCTAGATTGAGTGCACCTGGAAATAGGGGCGGAGCTTCCGTGCAGCCATGACCAGGGCGTATGCTTCCTTTTCCATTTTTGAATATCTGGTCTCGGCCGCGAGCAGAACCTTGCCCACATTGTACAGTGGCTTTTGGACTCTATGCTCTTCTCGAACGAGAACAACACTGAGCACATTTTCCGAGGCCGAGAGATAAAGCCAGAGGGGCTTGCCTGGTTTGGGTTTGCTGAGGAGAGGAGGATTGGCGAGCTACTCTTTCAATTGGACGAACACCTCAAGCTGCTGAGTACCCCACTTTTAGCCTCTAGTTCCGCACAAGACTTTGAAGAATGGGAGGGACTTCTCTCCGAACTTGGAGAGGAAACGGCCGATGGCAGCCAGTCTTCCCGTGAGCCTCTAGAATTCTTTGACGTTTCTAGGAGGGGCCATGTCTATTATGGCCTGGATCTTCTCGGGGTTTGCCTCGATGCCGCGCTGGCTGATAATGAAATCGAGAAATTTCCCTAAGGAGACGCTGAACGCACATTTCACCGGATTGAGTCTCATATTGTGGGTCCGAAGGACCCTAAAGGCTTCTTCCAGGTCGGCAACGTGGTTCTGTGTAACGCCCCGAATTCCAAAAACAGCTGAATTCGAGATTTCCACAGGATCTTTACACTTCTTTCGTACAATTTTACAAGGAATTTAAAACTTTTATTTCAACAATAATTACATCAGAATCTTTTACATCAATACACAGCAGAATTAATAAAATACAACAATAATGAATGTACAATTGTTACAACTTTAACATTTAAATAATCAACAGCATCAATCATCTTTATATCTTCATGTAACTCCAATTCCTGCATATAAAACTGTGGGCGCGTCAGTTGCTTACAACTGACGAAATATTATACACGGCCATCCTCTCTATGCCGGAAACAGTATAACGATTCTTAAATACTTTAGCAAACACAAACTTGATCACAAACAAAGCTACAAAGGGACTATCCTGTTGATGTCGTGTTGTGCGGTGCACTTAGTCCTTAATGCAGTTATTTAAATTACATGACACTAATGCACACTTGTTCGGATTCTATGCATCCCATACTACATAGGTCCGAGGGCAAGCCCTTAATCATTCTTCATCTTGTAGGGTTCAATCCCTCGTCATGACTTAATCTACTACTGTAACTACGGTAAGTATCCTAGATGTTTTCTGACCTACGAACTCATGTCTAGGCACTCTGGAGGGAATCCCATCGCTGACATGACTCATCATGCAGACATCCTGTGGTAATTCAGCTCTCACCATAGACATGACACCACCTGTAGTCTTCAAACATCCCACGAGCGTCGCCACCGGAACGGTACTCTGGAGCAGCATCCTCACCCAGACTCATCATGGGAATTCCTGGGATACGCTCTCGCCGCTATCCAATGACTCTCATACTCAATGTTTTTCTCTTACTTTCATCACTTCTTCACTATGTATCTATCTTTAATTTCGGTAAGTATCATAGATGTTCTATGATCTATGAGCCCATGTCCAGGCAGCCTGGAGGGAATCCCATCGCTGACATGACTCATCATGCAGACATCCTGTGGTAATTCAGCCTCCGCCTTGGAATAATGGCACCACCCATAGACACCAAACGTCCCACAAGCGTCGCCACTGGGATGGTACTCTGGAGTAGTATCCACGTCATGTCACGACGCATCGTGAAGACAGCCTGTGCATACCCTCACAACACCCATCCAATGGCCCTCATACTTGTGTTTTTCTCTTACTTCCATCACAACCTTACAAAATTTGTTTTAAAAGAAAATCATCACAACCTAGAGCTAGCTTACCCTACCGGACTTAAATCAAAATAACAGAGACAGTCAGCCTACCTGGCTACTTCTCAAGAGACACTAAACCCTCAACGGTTAGCTCTCAAAATCATAAATAATACTGCCGGTCACTAGGGTCTCGCCTAGCCTCTAGATTCCAACAACTATCTCTTTCTAGAGATCAACAATATTTCATAATTTATCTCAAATAACATTTCCATTTCTTTTGTTCACAAATTCTTTCTCAAAACATTTCTTTTATAATCTCATAACATGAGAACCATTCAATCTGATAACTTTACCAATTTTATCTTCCACCTCCTGGTGTGCATTTCACAATAAAACTCAATCAAATATTAATGCCCATAAAATCTCATATTCAACTTATTTAACTTTCATTTGTCAAGAATCAAATCCAAACTCAAGAACCAGAAAATAGTTCGGTTCAGTCGACTGGTGACAGTATCAGTCGACTGTTCAGCGAACATCAAAATATCTCAGTCGGTATCAGTCGACTGTTCAGCGAACATCAAAATATCTCAGTCGGTATCAGTCGACTGTTCTGCTAATATCAATACATCACAGTCGGTCCAGTCGACTGGGGACAATATCAGTCGACTGTTTTATGAAACTTTAAAACATCAAAAATAACACAGTCGGTTCAGTCGACTGTCGACCAGGAATCAGTCGACTGTTCCGCGAATACTTTGAAAACCCAAACACCAGCAGCAGTCGACTGTGGAAGTGAACAGTCAACTGTCCTGCCGACGAAAAACCAATTTCTTATACTTACCAGTCGACTGTGGAAAGTAAACAGTCGACTGTCGATCACACAAATTGCAGCTTGCATATATTTTCCGACCTCTTAATTGATTTGTACTCCCATATAAAAATATAGATCATTTCCAGAATATATTCCTTTTAAAAACAACATCGTATATGTTCTCAAATAACAAGTTTCTTATTTTTCAAATGAAATCCTTAAAATGCATCAAAATATATATTCAATCAACTTTTCAAATAAACTGTTGTCTTTTATCAAAATCACTTTATAAAATCTCTATACTCACAAAATAGATATTTTTAGGTTAGAACCACACTTCTTTGCCATATTAACAATCAAACAATTCTTTTGCCACATCCTCAACTAACAACATATTTGCATTACTCTAATCATGTCTCAACATGCATCAATTTCATGCAATCACTTCAATTCTAGCAATTCAACTAACAATCATAACAAGCATAGCAATTTGCATTTACCACAATCAATCAAAATTTACCGATTCATTTCTACATTAATTTGTATGTACTTTAATTTCAACCAAATGAATCATATATCATCTATCATGCATTTTCTACTCCTAAATTAGAAAGCATTTAAGAAACACCCACCTAAATTGAAGATATGTACTCAAATGAACTCCTAGAATTAGGAGCTCCTAAAGAAAGCTCCAATTGCAAACTCCTCGAACTCCGAGCACCAAGGCAAGCCTCCAAGCTCCACATTTCGGCAAGCATCCATCATCAAGAGCATCTCCATCCCCACTCCATTTCGGCAATAACAAGGACAAACTCCCATCTTCTTTCATATACACATACTATGTATGTACATATATATATACATTAGTATATGCATATAGGCAAGTGGAATGGTGATTAGGTGGAGAAATGGGCAAGGCTTTGCTGGCTTGGGGTTGCTTTCGGCATGGGCAGGAGAGAAGAGAAAAAGAGATGAGAGATTGAGAGACTAAGGGTGCAATTTTATAGATTAATTAGGAGGTAGTTAGGATAACCACCCCACACATGAACACCACTTACTCCATATTCTACAATTCAAAAACTTGCTTTCCCTCCCATTTTCAAAATCAAACTTCAGAATTTTTCCTCTTCTCTAAACAGCCCGGTCCCACAAATTTGTGTGCACATTGCACGTGTGCACGTGCACGTGCTTTGTGTACAAAACAATTTATTTATTTAACAACTTGTTTAAATATGTACTAAATATACAAAATTAACTTTAAAATTATACTTATTATGCACAATTAAAATAGACACTCATCATTTCATGAAATTCATTTTGAAAGAATAATACGCTTAAAACACGTGCACCGAAACACGTGCGTCGCCCGTAAAATCTCAAAATACAAAAATTAACTTTATCATCCTGAAAAAATATTTATAATTAATTGGAATGTAACATAAAGAATATATTTAATATACATATTCAATAATGTACTCAAACGTACAGAAAGCACGTGTATTGCACGTAGAAATTTATTTTAATAAAGATAGTCAAAAATTGAATTTCCGTTTACAAAACAAATTCAAACATGTTTATAAAAATAAATGATTGAAATCCATTGAAAACTTTGCACGTAACGGTGGAATATCCGAAATCGACACGTGCATCGTTAATACATAAAAACACGTAAAAACTCAAAGATTGAAATTTAGCAATTGAGTTGTCTCAAATGTGATTTTAAGAATACGGGATTGCATAAATAATTGGAATTCAAAATACATATCAAAATGTGTTATGGATATAATCAATAACAGTACAAAATGCACGTGCATAACACCCGAGAGCAAAATTGTTATTTAAATTTTGCGGGGTGTTACATTCTGTCCTCACTGGCTTTTGACGAGCATGTCATCGAGGTAAACCTCCATGTTGTGACCGATCTGATCCTTGAAGACTCGGTTGACGAGCCTCTGATAAGTGGCACCAGCATTCTTTAGACCGAAGGGCATAACCCGGTAGCAATAAAGACCTTGGTCGGTGATGAAGGACGTCTTGGCTATATCAGGGGGGAACATCCGGATCTGGTTGTAGCCTGAGAAGGCATCCATGAAATAAAGGAGCTCATGACCCGATATCGCGTCGATCAAAGCGTCGATGCGAGGGAGAGGGAACGGATCTTTCGGGCATGCCATATTGAGGTCCGTGAAGTCTATACAGATCCTCTAGCTCCCGCTCGCCTTCCTGACCATCACGACGTTCACCAGCCACTCAGGGTAGCTGACCTCCTGTATGAACCGGGCGGACAAGAGTTTGTCCACCTCTGCGTTCACTGCCTGCTGCCTCTCTGGGGCAAACTTACGCTGCTTCTGGACGATTGGATTCGAGCTAGGGTCATGCTGAGTTTGTGCATGATTAGGTCTTCGGAGATCCCAGGCATATCGGAGGGCTTCCAGGCAAAGAGGTCGACATTGCGGCGAATGCAATCGATCAGGTCGAACTTGAGGATGGGAGCGAGGGAGCAGCTTACACGGAACCACCTCGACATGTCCCCTGTCTCGAACAAGACTTCCTCTAATTCTTCCGTCGGCTCAGGCTGGCTTCTTTCAGGTTGCAGCTCGGCGGCGTCCAGGGGGAACACACTGCCTCCGAGCACCGTTATATAGCACGATCGTGCTGCTTCTTGGTTCCCTGGGACGACCTCGACACCTGACTCAGTGGGGAACTTCAACTTGAGGTGGTAGGCCGAGGGAACAGCCTGGAGGGAACAGAGCCCCGGTCGGCCGAGGATGGCATTGTAAGCTGCCTTGACGTTCATAACTATGAAGTCCATCGACTCGGTCTGTTGGTGAGGGTTCGTACCGGTGGTGACATCCAAGGTCATGATCCCCTCGATTGGTACTGGGACGCCGGAGAACCCATGCAGGGTGTACCCGGCTGGCTTCAGCTTGTCTCGGGGGAGCTTCAGGTTCTCAAACGCTTCCAGAAAGAGGATGTTCACTGAGCTTCTGTTCTCCATGAGGATTCAACGGACCTCGTAGTTCGCCATGACGAGGCTGACGACGAGCACATCGTAGTGTGGGAGCCGAACCCCTCCAGGTCCTCCCCTGAGAAAGAGACAGGAAAATGCTGAACCTTGGGGGAAGGGAGACCTTGGATGGCGTTTAACTCTTGGATGAACGCCTTGTGGGAAGTGCTGGATTCTCCTCCCATGGCCCCCCCATGGATGCAATGTAGGATGGCTTGACCTCCGGTCTCTTCAGGCTCGGGGTTCCGCTCGGGACATGGTTTGGGTTTGCGAGGAGAGGGGAAGGCCTCCGGTTCCTCGTGTCTCTTTGGTCCTGGGCGTCTTCCCATTTGAATTCCCGGAGGTACCCTCGTTGGATGAGGGCCTCGATTTCGTCCTTCAGGGCCCGACAATAGTCGGTGTCGTGCCCGTTGTCCTGGTAGAAGCGGCAGTAGAACCACTGATCCATTTTCTTTTTGGTCGGTCGAGGGGACATCTGGACGAGGTCCCTGTCCTCGATTGCTAAGAGGATAGCCGACACGTTCTATGTCACTGGTGTGTACCTCTCAAAGCATGGGACTGGAGGGACCCTCTTCGTGCTGGTCCCATCTTTTGAGACCTTCTTTGCTGACTCCACCTCGTCGGCCTTGTGCTTCCCCTTCCCTGGGACTTCTTTGGCACTCTCTGGATTTAGGGCTTCCTCACCCCGGATGTACTTATTGACCCGATTGAGAAGGTTAGGAAAATCGAGGGGAGGCTTCTTTGCCAGGGATGCCTTTAGCTGGTCGTGCCGGACGTTATGCTGGAATGCTGCCGAGGTGACCCCAGCGTCGAGGGAGGAGACCGACCTCACCTCCATGGTGAACCTTCAGACAAACTGCCGGAGCGACTCCCCTTCCTTCTTTCGGAGGTCCAGTAAGGACGCGCTCGTCTTCTTGGCTTTCCTTCTGGTTACAAAGTGGGCCAGAAAATTGGCCTCCAGCTGGTCCCGAGTGGATCAAGCCGGGGACAAGCTTAAAGAACCATTCCCGAGCCGGACCCCAGAGGGTGGTGGGGAAGGCTCGGCAAAAGAGGGGATCCAAAGCACTGTGAATCATCATTAGGGTCTTGAAACCCTCCATGTGATCAGCAAGATCACCCTCGCCGTCATAGGTTTCGAATTAGGGACGTCGAAAATTCTGGGGTATTTCCGCTTGTAAGATTACAGCAGAGAAAGGAGGTCGGGTTGGCCTGTGGCCTAGAGCCGGCCTCGTGCCGCCGTCGCTAAAGTGGTCGAGGCCATTCTCCATTTCCTGGAAGCATCTCAAGACGTCCTTGTCGTACTCTGGAGGAGCTGTCAGGCTGCGAGACGCACTGGCTCCGGCATCCGACTGCGTGTAGGAGCGGTGGGGTGTCTCGTTGATAAGGGTCCCTGGGATGGCCTCCAGGATCTCGTTTCAGAAGTCTTGGAACTCATGGTGGGTGACCGGAGCCCGTTCGGTCGGGTCGCGTTGGGGTGGCGGCCTCCGGTCGATGCGACTGAGCACCGGTTCTCGCTCTTGGGACAGAAGCCAGGGATGGTTCGGGGTCGAGTTGGAAGTGGCTCCTACCCTAGTTTTACTGGCCCATCTGTCCTGGATGACCCATTGCAGGTTGGTTCCGACCGAGCGGGAGGCACCCGGTTCGGGTCCAAGGTTGACCCTCGGATTGTTGGATCCATGAGTACCGACGGAGACGTCCTGAGGAGGAACATCCGGATGACGTGCAGAGGTGATAGCTCTCCTGGGTTTGGGTGCCATGTGAGCTCGGATTGATGGGATGCCGTTAATGGCTGGGTTTGGACTGATGTCCATACCGAGGTTTCCTACAGAGGGCGCCAAACTAATGCGGTTTGTTTTTGGGGGGTGGCCGCACCAGGTGTAAGTTCTCTCAATTTGTAATTTAGTGAAAGCTTCGGTACTGGATGGAAGCTCGACCCTCAGCTGAGGGAGTGGCTCGGGGGTAGGCAGGAGTGAGGTGGAGGTCGGATGCTCGGCTCGGATCTGGAGGCACGACTCGGATCTGAAAGCTCGGATCTGGAGGTCTCGTGTACCTACACTCGGCCTAGGAACACCTGGGTTGATCCCGGTGGCAGGCCATGCGACGGTCTAGTCAGTCACTGAAGAGTAACAGTAACTAGGACTTTTAGAGGGGAGAGATTGATTACCTTTTGAAGAGGGAGAAGGCTTGGTATTTATAGGCAGTGCCAAGCAGGTCTGGACCCGTTTGGGGTCGGGTCTAGACCTGGTTTCCCGTGGGCCTGACGTGTAGAACCCCGTATTTTCAAATATTATTTTATTATTTGAAAATGAATTTAAATGAGGATTTAATTGATATTTTCTAAAAGATTTATCTTTTGTACACGTGCAAATGACTTTTGAGATGTTTGAAAATTTTAGTTTTCTCTATGAAAAATCATTATTTATTATTTGGGAATTATTTAGTATTTTTCCATATTTTTCTGAAATTAATTAGTACTATTTGCAAATTTTAAGAAAAGAAGGACCTTTTTGTAAAATTGACATTTTAAGGGCTAAAATGCAAAATTGGCATTCTGGACATTTTGAACAGTATTAGTTAGGATTTAGAAGTATATTTTCATATAAATCCTAATTTTAATGAATTATGAGATGAATTTCCAAAAGAAGATATATATATATAATTGTATTTGGATGGATTGTTTTGCAAATGTATTTTCTAAACCCTAATACTTGATCCCGGCCTATATAAGAGAGTTGCAGCCGTCATTCGCTGCACAACTCAGATCTTATTATATTTCTATTCTCTTGGTGATTGAAGAAGGAGTTCTTGGATCTAGCAAGAGGAAGGCTTGTGGATTCTTCTTGATTCTAAAAGGTGAGTGATATAGACTTGTTTGTTTATGTGTATGATTGCATGTTGTTTTGTTTGATGATTTCGTATCTTGTATGAAATCGATGCCATGGTTGTTATTCGTAATATACATGTGAAATCCATGATAGATTAGTAGATCTCGATTGACAATTCTTGATTGCTTGAAACATGTTAAGATTCGATTATGATTATTGAAGATAAGAAATTGGATGGAGGAATCTCTAGACATTGTTATTTACGAGTTGGATTAGATATGAGTAGAGGAAGAGATTTGGTATTTGAGATTGACTCCAGTATTGATTATTGATTTCAGACCTAAATTGTGAGATCTGTAGGCCGACAGTCGACTGGGACTAGGTATCAGTCGACTGGTACGACCCTAATATTGTATCTTTAGTTTTTCTCGAAATTCTCTCGGGTAAGTCGACTTATGTTCTTATAAGTCGACTTATGTCCCCTTTTAAGTCATCTTATACTTTTGATAAGTCTTCTTATGATCTTTATAAGTCATCTTATACTTTCGATAAGTCTTCTTATGATTTTTATAAGTCATCTTATACTTTTGATAAGTCTACTTATGATTTTTATAAGTCATCTTATACTGTTGATAAGTCTACTTATGATTCCTATAAGTCACCTTATATTATTGATAAGTCTACTTATGATTTTTATAAGTCATCTTATACTGTTAGCACTTGGATTGTTTCTTGAGAATTATTGATAATTATCTCGGGTAAGTCGACTGATGGTTGGTTAAGTCGACTTACTGCACTTGTTATAATCTTGACTATTAGTTCTCGAGGCAGTCGACTTATTACGGCATAAGTCGACTGGTTCTGATGGGTTTTCATGATCTTGAAGGTTCTTGTTATCGTTAGTTTGTTTGTAGATGAATATGTTCGTCGGTGTAATAGTCACTATTGGTGATGCATGCCGGGTTCGTATTCTATCTATACCCTCTTAGTTGTTTGTAGATGAACATGTTCGTCGGTGTAATAGTCACTATTGGTGATGCATGCCGGGTTCGTATTCTATCTATACCCTCTTTAGTTTGTTTGTAGATGAATACGTTCGTCGGTGTAATAGTCACCATTGGTGATGCATGCCGGGTTCGTATTCTATCTATACCCTCTTAGTTGTTTGTAGATGAACATGTTCGTCGGTGTAATAGTCACTATTGGTGATGCATGCCGGGTTCGTATTCTATCTATACCCTCTTAGTTGTTTGTAGATGAACATGTTCGTCGGTGTAATAGTCACTATTGGTGATGCATGCCGGGTTCGTATTCTATCTATACCCTCTTTAGTTTTGTAGATGGATATATGGGTATCCGATCTATGGTATTATTGGAGATCGATTGTTGGACATACATCGTGGTATTGAGATTTATTGATAGTTGGGCATGATCAGAGAGGTGAGGATTATTGTTGTTCTGATCAGTCGACTGGTCCTTTGAACAGTCGACTGTACCGTACAGTTGAACTGTACATATTTGGAGAGAGATTGATTGATGGATACTTGATCGTTGGTATTGTTTCTCGACTTGGTTCACTCATGTACTGGCCTATCGTTCTTGTTTCAGATTACATGTTCAGTTTATGTATTTTTGTTCAGTACATGTTGATTGAGAATTTATGTTTATTTGTTATTTATGTTTGTTGTTTATATCACTCACACCAGTTATGGCTGACCCCGTAGTTTTGGGGGTTAGGGTTCAACTCTAGCCTCACATGTTGCAGGTTATTGCTTAGAATTGGAGGCCTGGATGCTTGGGTTAGCTTTAGAGAGTATGAGTGAGATGATAGAGCCATGTGTAATTTTGTAAAGAATAGTGTTGTAAAAGAATTATTGTAATGTAAGGTGTTTGTATTTCCGCTGCTATTTGAAAGAAGTTGTTGTAATAAAGATTTGGAATAAAATGACTTGAGTTTTTGGTCTATGTATATTGTTACATTGAAGTGGATCGCTGGGAAAGTGCCACGTATTTTCTAAAGTTTCGTATTTAGAAATTCGGGGCGCTACAGTTTGGTATCAGAGCGTGCTTCAATAGTAATAATAGACATAGTATGAAAACCAACCTAGGTGTGGACACTAGAGAGTGAGTACCTAGGTGTGGACATTAGAAGTGTGAGTATCACATAGAGTTAAACATGATGTCTTGGTTTGTGGTATTGTTATGGTTTTGCCATAGGATATTGATGTGAGTTTGAATTGTGTGTGTGATGCTCTAACTTTACCCTCGTTTTGCAGTATTCGAAATGGTTGCACCCAGGGGCAGGAGTGGAGGCAACAATGAGGATGGGTCTGGTAGTTCCCAAGGAAATGGGATCGACCTTGAAGCTGAGTTTGCCAAAGTATATCAGACGTTGAATACGCTGATGGCACTCAATGTGGCGCAGCAGCAAGCGCAGCAGCAGAATCCGCCGCCAAATCATGGAGCTGGTCATGGATTGGTGAATGCCGACCCCATAAAGCAGATCGAATCCTTTAAGAGGATGAGGCCGCCAGTCTTTGAGGGGCAAGCTGATCCAACAGCGGCAGATGACTGGATTAGGAAGATGCAGACGATCTTCGAAGTGTCAG
Source organism: Hemerocallis citrina (assembly GCA_017893485.1). Taxonomy (NCBI): domain Eukaryota; kingdom Viridiplantae; phylum Streptophyta; class Magnoliopsida; order Asparagales; family Asphodelaceae; genus Hemerocallis; species Hemerocallis citrina. The sequence continues at coordinate 139,703,699 of CM030367.1, forward strand.
AGACTCCTGAAGCTAGCAAGGTGAAGTTAGCTTCGATGCAGTTGGAGAAAGATGCAGGTATCTGGTGGGAGTCGCTGAAGAGAAATTTGGGAGATCAGCAGCTGACATGGGAAGCTTTTCTGGAGGAGTTCAGAGATCGCTTCTTTCCTCTTGATGTTCAGGAGAAGAAGGCGACTGAGTTCTTGAACCTTCAGCAGGGGAGTATGACTGTTCGGGAGTATGAGACGAAGTTCGCTCAACTTTCAAGGTATGCGCCAGAATTGGTAGTGGACGAAGCAAAGAAGGCCAAAAAGTTTGAGCAGGGCTTGAGGCCAAACTTGAGGTCAAGGATGGTTCCGTTGGGCATCAGAAGGTTCGACAAGCTTGTCAGGAGAGCAGCTATGACCGAGGAAGATATGGATCAGTCCCGGGCTAAGCAAGAGACTTGGAACAAGAAGAAGAGGCCAGCAGAAGATCAGGAAGGGAAGGAGTTCCCAGTGAAGCAGAGCAAGCCCAGTGATCCAGTGCAGAAGGCACCAGCAACTCGGGAGGTGACTTGTTATTTCTGTAGGCAGACAGGACATTTCAGGTCAGAATGTCCGAAGTTGGCAAAGCAGACTTGTTTTCAATGTGGTCAAGTAGGGCACATTCGACAACAATGTCCACAGCTGAAGAAAGAGAATGCAGAGAAAGACAAGGATCCGAAGCAGGGACGAGTGTTCGCGTTGACTGAAGAGGATGCGGGCAATCCAGAAATATGATCTGTGAGTGCAGGAATTTATTCTTTTGTATTAAGTAAAACTTTATTTTGGAATAATTGAAGATTGAGTATTTTCTTCATGTAACAATTTATTTGGATTAACGGAATAAAGACAGAGTTTTATTTAATACTATTTTCTTGCATACGATTGTATCGCCCATTTATTGCTAGTCTTAGTGTGGATCTTGAGGTGTTCCCAAGCAAGGTCTTGAGGTGGCTATCCTTAGTCGTGTCTTTTCTAAGGAGGGAGTGGCCACTGATTCTTGGAAGGACGAAGCAGTTGTGGAAGGTCAGAGTTGGATGCAGGAGTTCAGTAGTTGTTGCAGCGTGGCTTCCGATGGCAAGTTATCAGAGTCGCGCAGCGAAAGATTGTCTTTTCTGAAATCTTGCATGAAGTTGTTTCTTATGTATGATGTGTTTGTTTTGTTGGAATGCATTCTTTTACGTGATTGTATTTCCTAAAGTTATATTTCTATCTATGAATTTCAATCATTGTTAGTGGGTTTGTTCGGACCTCATTAGCCGTAGTTCTGAGGACAGAACTCTTCTAAGGAGGGAGTGATGTAGAACCCCGTATTTTTAAATATTATTTTATTATTTGAAAATGAATTTAAATGAGGATTTAATTGATATTTTCTAAAAGATTTATCTTTTGTACACGTGCAAATGACTTTTGAGATGTTTGAAAATTTTAGTTTTCTCTATGAAAAATCATTATTTATTATTTGGGAATTATTTAGTATTTTTCCATATTTTTCTGAAATTAATTAGTACTATTTGCAAATTTTAAGAAAAGAAGGACCTTTTTGTAAAATTGACATTTTAAGGGCTAAAATGCAAAATTGGCATTCTGGACATTTTGAACAGTATTAGTTAGGATTTAGAAGTATATTTTCATATAAATCCTAATTTTAATGAATTATGAGATGAATTTCCAAAAGAAGATATATATATATAATTGTATTTGGATGGATTGTTTTGCAAATGTATTTTCTAAACCCTAATACTTGATCCCGGCCTATATAAGAGAGTTGCAGCCGTCATTCGCTGCACAACTCAGATCTTATTATATTTCTATTCTCTTGGTGATTGAAGAAGGAGTTCTTGGATCTAGCAAGAGGAAGGCTTGTGGATTCTTCTTGATTCTAAAAGGTGAGTGATATAGACTTGTTTGTTTATGTGTATGATTGCATGTTGTTTTGTTTGATGATTTCGTATCTTGTATGAAATCGATGCCATGGTTGTTATTCGTAATATACATGTGAAATCCATGATAGATTAGTAGATCTCGATTGACAATTCTTGATTGCTTGAAACATGTTAAGATTCGATTATGATTATTGAAGATAAGAAATTGGATGGAGGAATCTCTAGACATTGTTATTTACGAGTTGGATTAGATATGAGTAGAGGAAGAGATTTGGTATTTGAGATTGACTCCAGTATTGATTATTGATTTCAGACCTAAATTGTGAGATCTGTAGGCCGACAGTCGACTGGGACTAGGTATCAGTCGACTGGTACGACCCTAATATTGTATCTTTAGTTTTTCTCGAAATTCTCTCGGGTAAGTCGACTTATGTTCTTATAAGTCGACTTATGTCCCCTTTTAAGTCATCTTATACTTTTGATAAGTCTTCTTATGATCTTTATAAGTCATCTTATACTTTCGATAAGTCTTCTTATGATTTTTATAAGTCATCTTATACTTTTGATAAGTCTACTTATGATTTTTATAAGTCATCTTATACTGTTGATAAGTCTACTTATGATTCCTATAAGTCACCTTATATTATTGATAAGTCTACTTATGATTTTTATAAGTCATCTTATACTGTTAGCACTTGGATTGTTTCTTGAGAATTATTGATAATTATCTCGGGTAAGTCGACTGATGGTTGGTTAAGTCGACTTACTGCACTTGTTATAATCTTGACTATTAGTTCTCGAGGCAGTCGACTTATTACGGCATAAGTCGACTGGTTCTGATGGGTTTTCATGATCTTGAAGGTTCTTGTTATCGTTAGTTTGTTTGTAGATGAATATGTTCGTCGGTGTAATAGTCACTATTGGTGATGCATGCCGGGTTCGTATTCTATCTATACCCTCTTAGTTGTTTGTAGATGAACATGTTCGTCGGTGTAATAGTCACTATTGGTGATGCATGCCGGGTTCGTATTCTATCTATACCCTCTTTAGTTTGTTTGTAGATGAATACGTTCGTCGGTGTAATAGTCACCATTGGTGATGCATGCCGGGTTCGTATTCTATCTATACCCTCTTAGTTGTTTGTAGATGAACATGTTCGTCGGTGTAATAGTCACTATTGGTGATGCATGCCGGGTTCGTATTCTATCTATACCCTCTTAGTTGTTTGTAGATGAACATGTTCGTCGGTGTAATAGTCACTATTGGTGATGCATGCCGGGTTCGTATTCTATCTATACCCTCTTTAGTTTTGTAGATGGATATATGGGTATCCGATCTATGGTATTATTGGAGATCGATTGTTGGACATACATCGTGGTATTGAGATTTATTGATAGTTGGGCATGATCAGAGAGGTGAGGATTATTGTTGTTCTGATCAGTCGACTGGTCCTTTGAACAGTCGACTGTACCGTACAGTTGAACTGTACATATTTGGAGAGAGATTGATTGATGGATACTTGATCGTTGGTATTGTTTCTCGACTTGGTTCACTCATGTACTGGCCTATCGTTCTTGTTTCAGATTACATGTTCAGTTTATGTATTTTTGTTCAGTACATGTTGATTGAGAATTTATGTTTATTTGTTATTTATGTTTGTTGTTTATATCACTCACACCAGTTATGGCTGACCCCGTAGTTTTGGGGGTTAGGGTTCAACTCTAGCCTCACATGTTGCAGGTTATTGCTTAGAATTGGAGGCCTGGATGCTTGGGTTAGCTTTAGAGAGTATGAGTGAGATGATAGAGCCATGTGTAATTTTGTAAAGAATAGTGTTGTAAAAGAATTATTGTAATGTAAGGTGTTTGTATTTCCGCTGCTATTTGAAAGAAGTTGTTGTAATAAAGATTTGGAATAAAATGACTTGAGTTTTTCGTCTATGTATATTGTTACATTGAAGTGGATCGCTGGGAAAGTGCCACGTATTTTCTAAAGTTTCGTATTTAGAAATTCGGGGCGCTACATGACGTGGCAGAAGCCCAGGAGGCTTAGGGCTGACCTGGCAGACCTGATCATCAGGGGTGAACAGTTTCTGAGGGGATCCTGTGGCCCAGGAAGGACCAAGTCATCTGACCCATATCAAGTCACTATGTTTGCTTTGGTGTATGACCTTATGATAATTGATATGGCTACAGTCTTAAATGATTGAATAGCATATCTGAAATGGCTAGCATGACAGTGTTGAATAAATACAAATGTTTTATAGAAGCCAAACTTTTGGACAATTTCTCAATTCGTTTAGATCTTCTCTGTGTCGTTCTGATTTTATTGGATGCCTCCAAGAGGCAACTAAATATGAATGTTGTAAGGAACATGTTATAAATGCATCTCTCCTGAAAGAGCCAACCTTAACATGAGAAGAAAAAAATCGCTACATAGTACAACAACAGCTTTTGGGTACGGGCCATTCGACCCCTCTAACATGCAGTCAACAAATATAAGAACAATGATTCAGTATGCGAAATAACCATATTTCCCTACATGGTAGACATACTTGACTGAACAACTTTTTAGTTTAGAAAGTAGAATCAAACGCGGTTTGCGAACATCTGGAGAGCGAAAGAATCCATCCTTGATGATATTGATGGCTTGGAGAGGCTAGGGGATCTAGAGACCTCACCTAAGAAGAGCGTAATAGACTCCGAACGTTAAGGGAGGACATAGTGCAGCAGTACAAATTGGAAGAAATCAAGTGGCAACAGAGGTCTAGGATATCGTGGCTCAAAGAGGGAGACGTGAATATGGCATTTTTTTATCGTGTTGTCAACGTGCGTTAGAGATCAAACATCATTCTTTCTATCCAAACCGAATCAAGGGTGATTCAAGAAGAAGAGGAAATTGAGCTAGCTTTCCAAACTCACTTCAAAAATATGTTGGGTCGTAAAACAGATTTTAGGGTCCCGTTAAGAGAGGAGTTCTGACAAAATAGGGCAGATGATCTAGATCAACGCCTACACTCCCTCGAATCCCCGTTCACGGAGGAAGATGTTAAAGGAGTGGTTTTCCAGATGAGTAATGACAAAGCTCCCGACCCTGTCAGATTCCTGATGATCTTTTACCAGACCTTCTGGGATGAGATCAAAGATGATCCGATGGCAGTCATTTATAAATTCTATGATCATAGACTCAAATTGGGGAGACTTAATTATGCGGAAGTGGTCCTTGTTCCTATGAAAGAAGATTTTCTTACATTTGGTGACTTTTGTCCTATCAGCCTCCTCAACTGCTCGGTCAAGATTAGTACCAAGATCCTTGCTAACAGATTAGGCAAGTTGATGGGCCGACTTAGTTATGAACAAACTAATTTTATTAAAGGACACTATTTTCTGGACTGTGTTGCTACTGCAGAAGAGACAATTCACCAATGCCAAATCTAGAATAACAGAGCTTCTTATTAGAACTGGACTTTGAGAAAGCATATGATTCAGTTGAATGAGATTGTCTAAGAGGCAGGGATTTTAGGGACAGATGGATCAGATGGATTATGCATTTTCTTTCTACCAGTAGAACGACTATTATGGTCAATGGAAAGGGAGGGAAGCCTTTCTCTTGTCGCATAAGTCTTCGACAGAGGGACCCTCTTTCTCCCCTTACATTTCATGATTGATGCAAATGTTCTTAAAGACATGATGGATAAGTGTAGACAACCGGGTTTGATTACTCCGGTGGCTAGGGATAGAAGCGGTCCTAGATGCCTTATTCTACAATATGTAGATAATACCCTTCTATTTGAAAACGGAGATTTGGGGGAGACTATCTCTTTCAAAGGAATCTTGTATTGTTTTGAAGATTGGTCAGGGTTTAGGATGAGCTTTCATAACAGCTCCCACATTCCTATTGCCTTGGCAGATGAGGACACACGAGATCATGCAACTAGTCTAAATTGTAAGAACGATAACTTTCTTATTAAGTACTTGGGCCTCCCGCTCCGGCAAGAAAAACATAAGAAAGATGACTGGTTACCGATTGTTGACCGAGTTGAAGCCAGTATGGCTAGTTGGAAGGGAAAGACCCTGTCGTTAGGAGGAAGAGTAACCCTGATCAACTCGGTATTGTCCAATCTCCCGACATATTACGTGTCCTTTTATGAATTCCCAAAGTGGGTCATTCAAAGGATCAACCTAGTATGAAAGAGATTCATCTGGAAAGGAACAAATGTAAACAAAGGGGGCTACCATCTTATCAAATGGGAGAAAGCTTGCATGAAGAAGAGTTAGGGCGGGCTTGGCATCATTGACTTCATAGACATGAATCTAGCTATTCTTAGTAAATGGTGGTGGAAAATGTTTCACCCAAATGGTGAAGGTTGGTAGGGTCTTATTCACCATACCTTTTGGGAAAGGAGACATGGAGATTTGGATTCTAAATAGGCCCTAAAGTTTCTTGGTTTTGGAGAGGAGTAGCCAAAGCCTATAACCCATTTCATAGCTGTGTAAACATTCTTCATTGGCAACGGCCTGATGATCAGATTCTGGTGAGACAAATGTTGCGGAGATTGTAACATCGTAGAATTTTAAATAATTTTTTTGTAATTAATAAATAAATTAATGTGAATTTTTGGTGATTTAATAAACTTTTTCTGAAATTTATCTTTTTGCACGTGCAAAACACGTGCAAATATTTTCTTGGGAAACACAAGGTCAAGAATTTTAATTGGAAGAACTAATATTTGTTATTGAATATTAATTTCAAATTTTCTGGATTTTATAAATCACTATTGGTATTTTTCACGAATATTGTTAAACAAAGGGGTCTTTTTGCAAAAGCGCCACTTGGAGGCAAAATTTTCAAACCGAATTTTCTGGGCTGCGATATGAGGCCGACCAGATCTAGAAGGATTTGAAAGAGTCAAACTCAACTAAATTGGTTAATTTAATTATAAATATAATGGGATCTATATATGTAAAGATATCTCTTAAAAGAATATTTTGTAAATCTTCTCAAAAACCCTAAAAAGAACATTTCTGACCTATTATATACAGCCCCCCCCCCCCCCCCCCCCCCCCCCCCCCCCCCGGGATATCAAAACTTATTTTCTCTTCATATTTTTTTAATTGGAGGATTGGATCTTGGAGTTTTTGCAAAAGGAGGAGAAAGGCTTTCTTATTTCTTTATTTTTCTTTCAAGTTAATCTCTTCTAAAGGTGAGTGATACTTTTATCCCTTGTTTTGTTCTATATTTGTTGAATATGATAGCTTGTCTAGTAGGATGCATGCTAGAGGATTTATATTTGATGTAGTAAATAAATTTGATGAGTGAGTGGTAATTCTTTTAGTTGTCATCCATCTATATGATGAATTGATTATATGTTGTGAAATAAGATAATTAATGGAGTAGATTGCATGTTGAGAACTCATGGTAATATAATGATTGAAATAGATTTAATATAAGGTGAATCTAAGTGGATGATTAATCAACAAAACATCTTCATGAACAAGTAGAAATCAATGTGTGATCCCTTATGTAGGATTGATTGAAAAATCGACATTTCACAAAGACCCAAATTTTTTATACCATGCTTGATTGATTATGTATGAATTGATTTGGGACTTGTATGAAACTTTTAGGATTTGATATCTAGTTGATAAAGATCATTTTTTTTTACTTGTATGAGAGTTGTTTGACCCATATGACAAATTATATCATGTGTAACTAGTATGCAAATTAAATAATGGTTTCTTATATGCATACAGATGAATGATGAACTATTAGTTGCTGTTTCCCCCCACTTTATTTACAGTTTTGACTGAGAATGCGGAGGGTTATGGTTGTTTTGAGTTGGATCTAATGAGAAAATGGAAGAACTTGAATTTGGTTGCGTTGGAATTGGAATATTTGATTAATGAATGATTATTCTTGGATAGATCTCAGTTTTGATTTGTATTTATGTCCATCTTTCTGTACAAGAAGGAATCGTGATTTTATTTACTGATGTTCAAGTGCTTATGCGAAAAGAGTTTTTTTTAACATTTTGATTATTAAGTACTGTGATTCGGGATTGAGAATTTTTTTGAAGTTTATGAAAGGATTTGATTAATGTATGAACTGAGATGGATTTGGCCAAAATTGTGCCTATTACATTGTAGATTTTATCACAAGAAACCATGTATTTATCCACATACAAACGTATATCAGATTTGAAAAATTGCAAAATTTTGGCTGTAGCACACTCGACATGACAGCCGACCGCAGTGATTTGTATTGCGATTAATGGTCAACTGTCAATGTTGAAATGGGTTCCTTTGAATACTGATAGCCGACCGTAGTGAATTATACTATCCTCGACCGTCGACTGTCATGATTTTTGGGTTTGTTGTTTCCTTTGAGCACTGTTAGTCGACCGCAGCTGTTTTACACTGCGTCTGTCGGTCGACCGACGTGGCCGTGCATGTGAACACTGTTTTGACTGAATTCTCGATTATTCGAACGATTGTTCTTCGATTCCTCAAAGTTAATTTCTTTGATTTATTGGCAGTAAATGAACTTAAATTTCACCACTTTCAGAGAGTGTGTTCTCAATTTTATTAAGTATTTGTATTCTACTTTAGTGGTTTTAAAAAAGGGTATATGTTTTCGAATTTGAAGAGTATTCTATTACGAGTTCTCTTCTCCTATGTGCTTCAATTTTGATTGAGATTATTTCATTTTTATTGAGCGAATAATATGGTTATGGTTGCACGTGGAGGTGCTTGTGTAATACCCCTGATCTTGAGCCGACAGTCGACTGTTAGGGTTAGCAGTCGACTGGTATGTGTACAGTCGACTGGTGTGTGTATCGGTCGACTGCTACACGGGATTTGTGAAAGGATTTGGGAAAAGATAGTCCCATATCGGAAATTTGCGAAGATAAATTGAGTATAAATACTATTGCCGAGGATCAAGAGTCACCAATTCGGTTAACCACCTTTTCGTGAGGCAGCCTGTGGTGGGCAGTGGAACTCATAGTATTTATAATCTGTCGGAGCAAAGGGCGGGGCGTTACAAAGTGGTATCAGAGCAAACTTTCGACCCACCTGGTGGGGGTGTACCTACACGTCGAGGGTGCCTCCGAAGGAGGGGGGCCTATTCGTGGGGGTACATATGTTCGCGTGTCGAGGGTGCCTCCGAAGGAGGGGGGCCTATTCACGGAGCATGCCAGGTGCTAGAAAGGGCGGTCCTACACGAAGGTGTGCCCTGTGCTCAGCGAGGACGCTGATTCCTAAGGGGGGGTATATGTAATACCCCTGATCTTGAGCCGACAGTCGACTGTTAGGGTTAGCAGTCGACTGGTATGTGTACAGTCGACTGGTGTGTGTATCAGTCGACTGCTACACGGGATTTGTGAAAGGATTTGGGAAAAGATAGTCCCATATCGGAAATTTGCGAAGATAAATTGAGTATAAATACTATTGCCGAGGATCAAGAGTCACCAATTCGGTTAACCACCTTTTCGTGAGGCAGCCTGTGGTGGGCAGTGGAACTCATAGTATTTATAATCTGTCGGAGCAAAGGGCGGGGCGTTACAGCTTGGCTTTGATGGTTGGATTTTTCTGTCTAAATTCTCTTAACTTATTAAATGGATTCAAAAGATAAGAGGTATTGTGATAACCTTGTGATTTGGAGACTCTAAAGGTTGAGTGGGACCCTAGTATACCTGCGGTTGAGATTTTGTGCTTTATGGCCAGTTGGAGCCTTGATGTTGTTTAGTTGAGTTAAGTCCGGTAGGGTACACCAACTCTAAAGAAATTGTGGTTAATTAAAGGAACTTAATAAATATAAGGACATGCACTAGAATGGTGATATGATGAAATGGGAGCAAACATGAGTTATGGACTCCAGGATGATCTGAGGAGTGAGATAATCCCCAGTATTCCAGGACGATAGTTAAAATAGAACACAGAATGATCAACGTGAGTGGGATTGGTATCCAGTATTCCAAGGACAAGAGCGATGCTCATGGGATGTTTGTACAATGAGAGTTCCAGAATGACCTGCGGAGTGAGGCAATCCTGGACGATGGATGAAATAGGCCACAGAATGATCCACGTGAGTGGGAATGGCCTCCAGTATTCCAAGGGAGAGAACCGATACTTGCAAAATGTCTAAATCTCGTAGTAGTCATTGTAGTAGGATAGTTGCATAACGTGGGATTGAACCCTATAAAGTGGAGAACGATAAAGGCTTGCACCGGATTTATGTAGAGTGGGGAGCATAGATTCGACAAGTGTGCATTAGTTTTCATCATATGCATTTGTGTTTTCCCTGACTTGATTTATACTTGTTTTCTATTTCCTACACTTGACACTTAGCCTAATTCACTTGATTATTTACGTTTCTTTATTGCTATTTCATATTTCATTTGTTATTACCATGTTAATATGTTGACTATGATTTTGTTCTTTATGTTTCATTTAATTTGTATTTCTTTGAATATCACTCACACCGTTATGGCTGACCCATGTAGTTTTGGGGGTTAGAGTTATCTCTAGCCTCATGTTTCACAGGCAGGTACTATTAGCATGAAGTTAGGAGCATGTGGTAGATTATTTTATGTTATCGTATATGTTGTAAAAAAGATTGAAAGTAAATGTGTAAATATGGATCTGAGAGCCACGTGATCGACTATTCTGAGTTGACCGTTAGGCCGGATTTGACTTGTGAGATTCCGCCAGTTACTATTGTGGATCGGCGAGAGAAAGTGCTTAAGAATAAGGTCATCATGCTGGTTCGTGTTGCTTGGAATCCTCACTCGCCTGGTGAGTCGACTTGGGAGTTGGAGGAGGAGATTCAGCAGAAGTTTCCTCATTTGTTTGAGTAATTTTTGTTTTGTTCTTTTGATTATTTTTTGGGTTATCCTATGTATCTTCTTTTTGAATTTCAATGACGAAATTCTTTTTGTTAGGTGGGTAGGATTGTAACCCCTGTTTTTCGTTTTAAGTATTTTTGAGTGTATTTTTTTCACTTTTGGTGGAATTTCTCTCTTGTATTCCTCTTATATTTCTTTTGGACCGTATATCGAATTTTTGTTTCAATATATTTTCATTTTATTAATTTGTCTTCATTTATTTGAGTTCTTGATTCGTTGTCTGTCTGTTGATTCGTCTCTTTTTGCTCGTGTCATTATTTTTGACTCTCACTGTTAAATTTATTTTTATTTTCATTTTATTATTTTAATTCATTCATTTGTACCCTATCACACTTTGGATCTTCATACCCAACTCACACATATACCTATTAACCCATCCTAATATCCATTATCTAATTTAGTATCCTAACTATACTGTTTTATCTTTTTATATAAATCTCTACCCACATTTAATCCTTCACCTATATACTAATCCTATACCAATTATTAACACTAGATTAATTCCCTACCAATTAATTAACTACCTACTACAATTCTATTTTCATCAGGTTATATTCCTTACCTATTAAATCCTACCTTCCTAATACTACTTCTAACCTTACCATTCCAACCGTGAGCCCCCCCTTTCACACCCGGATGCACCTATGTGCACCCGGCCCAAATTCTTTCTTTCTTCCATTTCTGTAGCCGCATTGTGCATCTCCCTTATTAAAACCCTAATGCTTGTTTATATCTCCTATATATATGATACCATCCGAACTGCAAAATTTTTCTTTTATTTTCCCTAGAAATTTCACCCTACTTTCGTGCTTTATCTCTCCCGTTTCTCTCCATCCGTCGTCTCGCGCTCTCTTGCTCTTGGATTTTATTGCACGTGCTCGAGTACGCGTGTGGATCGTTCGTGAGTTCGTAGATTTTTCGTTCGTGGGAATTGCTCTTACTTTTGATTTGCATCGTTCTTCATCTCTAAATTAAGACAAGTAACTTGTACTCCAATTCATTTTTTTGATACAAGTCAAAAAGTTTACCTATAGTGTAGTTGGGTCTAGAGAAAACCAAAGATTGTATTTTCCTTAATGGGTTTTTGTCTCTATTGTGATAAGTTGGTCATAGATGACTCATGACACAAATCTTGATATGTGATAACCTAGGAATTTGCCCAATTCTTGATTTTTAGTCATGTATGTGAATAATGGTGTGAATTTGTGTTTGGATGAATACCCATATGATATAATAGGTGTGGACTTGTTAATAACCCTAAATCTTTTAGATGTTTGGTATGTTGTATTTCAAGTTTGGATGTGTCTGGATCAATATTTTTAAAGTTATTATGTTCTTGATTAGAAGTGTGAAATCTGTATTTATTGGGTATTCTGTTTTGATTGCTATTTTCGTCCATGCTACAGTCGGTATTTGAATTCCTGTATCAAATATGAATTTTAGATAATTTTGTCTATTTTCAAACCCCACTGGTTTTGCTTGATTTGGATTTCGTATGACTGAGTTATGACTGTTTTAGTACAAAGGTGTCGAACTATTCCAGATTCAGTTTTTGGTTAATTTTGTTAACAAACTATTTTCAAGAACTATTCTAAACATAATATCTTGATCCAAAATTTTGTTCAGTGTTTCTATATGAAGTTAGGGACTACCCAAATTTTTGGCGAATTTTAAAGACAAGTTTTATGTGGTGTTTTATGCTCGTTTCAAAAATCTACTTGTGCTGTATTTTGCTTACTGTTCAGTAAAGAATCCTATTTTCACTATGATTCCTTATACTGTATGAAAATTCTTTGTGAAATGTGAAAGTTGGTAAAATCTATCTATTTTCATATCTCTTTGGCGGAATTGGATTTCATTTCACTGTTTGCGAGATATTCTAGTTTTCGTATAGCAGTGTGAGGATTTCCAGATTCGCTAAACTATGTTTTCATATTGTTTTCCTATTTTTGATGACTTATCTATTCTTCCTGGAAAATTATGAAATTCGATATTTTGATTCTGGACATATAGGGAATTACCCCAGATTTTTCATGGATTTATTTGATGTGTTTTCATGCTGTTTTCTTGTTCTTGAAGTTGTTTTCCTGATTTCTGACTGAACATGTTTTTTGACTTCGAACTTGTTTTGAGTTAAGATGTTGTGAAGTTATATGACTTAATTATACTCGTCGGATTCGTGTGGATGTCTATTTTTCAGATCCTTCGACGGATCCATATTTGCATTTCTGTAGTGACGAGAATTACTGTTTTAGTACTGATCTGTCATGCTGTCCTGATTATGAACATACACTGTTTTGCTCATTTATGTGACTGTATCTCATCTATGACTGATTATTTGTTTCTTGAACCTAATACTGATTATACCATGTTAGTTTGACACTATTTCGTACACATCATGTATGTTTGATAACCATAATAAAAGTAACCAAGCCGGGGTTTCTGAAGGGAGGATCTAGTAGTGGAAAATATGAAAACGTAGACTTGGAAGGGTTCTAGTGTTCCACACTGTTACTGTTACTGATTTCTGACCCTGTCTACATTACTACTTATATAAGAAGGTGTAGAGTAGAAGAGAACCACTAGGTTCTGACTGTTACTATTACTGCTACTGTTACTGATACCTGAGTACACTGCCCCATCATGGTTCACTATGAAATCTAAAAGCAAAAATGTTTGTTGCAGCAACCATGTAGGTGGGCTGCATGAAGTGCTACCTAGTTAGTAATACACACAAGACTGTATAAACATAAACTGAGACTGTTAGACTGATACTGTTAGACTGAGACTGTTGGACTGAGACTGTTAGACTGATACTGTTAGACTGAGACTGTTGGATTGATACTGCCATACTGTTATCCTGATTCACTGATATACTGAACTTACTGTTACTAGAGACTGTTAGTTACCTTATGACACTGCCTTAGACATAAAACAACTGTACTGTTAGTATACCATACTAGTTGACTGCCATGTTATTAGTTAGTTTTTTCCATGTGCTTGTATCCTACATTATTTGTGACCCGCGACTTGCAATTGACGGGTACTTGTTTTCTTCTTTTCACCTTCTCCTGCAAATTTATTAATTGCAGATCAGGATGGACGACTGCCAGATGGTATTGGCGAGATGATGTATTAGTGCTGGAGTTTCTGCTTTATTATTATTATTAGTTATTGCTTGAATAATGAATAAATTGTATTTGGTTTATTGGATATTATTTGTATTTCGGCGATGTGACTCAGGATATTTGTTTTCTCCAGACTCTGATTTATTTGAGAATATTGTATTTGGTTTCAAGTAAATTTTCTGTTGGTAATTTGTTTCAATTATGCATGTTGGTTGTGACTTTAACTTCCGACTCTGATTATTTCTGTGATGTGTTGTAAAGATTCTGAAACAGCTTATGGATAATGAAAATCATTCGCTGGGCTTTTGTTACGTACTCGTATTCCGTATTTTTAGGAAGCAGGGCGTGACAGGGTTTTTAGTGGGCTGATGCTCTGATATCACTAAAAACCCTGTCACACCCTGTTTCCCAAAAATACGGAATACGAGTACGTAACAAAAGCCCAGCGAATAATTTTCATCATCCATAAGCTGTTTCAAGAATCTTTGCAACACATCACAGGAATAATTAGAGTCGGAAGCAAAAAGGCACAACCATTCATGAATACTTGCAACAAATTACCAACAGGAATTTACTTGAAACCAAATACAATATTCTCAAATAAATCAGAGTCTGGAGAAAAACAAATATCCTGGGTCACATCGCCCAAACACAAATAATATCCAAATAACCAAATACACTTTATTCCAGTTAAAGCAACAATGAAAATAATAATAATAAAGCAGAGTTTCCAGCATTTATACATCATCTCGCCAATACCTTCTGGCAGCTGACCATCCTGATCTGCAATAGTAAATTTGCAGGAAAAAAGGAAAAAAAAAGAAAACAAGTACCCGTCAATTGCAAGTTGCGGGTCACAAATAATGTAGGATACAAGCACATGGAGAAACTAACTAATAGGATGGCAGTCAACTAGCAGTACAGATGTTTTATGTCTAAGGCAGTGTCATATGGCAACTATCAGTCTCTAGTAACAGTAAACTCAGTATATCAGTGAATCAGGATAACAATATAACAGTATCAGTCCAACAGTCTTAGTATAATAGTATCAGTCTAACAGTCTCAGTCTAATAGTATCAGTTTATGTTCTTACAGTCTTGTGTGTATTACTTAACTAGGTAGCACTTCATGCAGCGCACCTACATGGTTGCTACAACAAACAGTTTCGCTTTTAGATTTCATAGTGGACCATGATGGGACAGTATACTCAGGTATCAGTAACAGTAGCAGTAATAGTAACAGTAACAGTAACAATCAGAACCTAGTGGTTCTCTTCTACTCTACACCTTCATATAAGAAGTAATGTAGACAGGGTCAGATAACAGTAACAGTAACAGTAACAGTAACAGTAATAGTAACAGTATGGAACACTAGTTCCCTTCCAAGTACGCGTTTCCATATTTTCCACTACTAGATCTTCCCTTAAACTCCGGCTTGGTTACTTTTATTATGGTTATCAAAACTGCATGATGTGTACGAAATAGTGTCAAACTAACATGGTATAATCAGCATTTGGTTCAGGGAAACAAATAAACATGAATAGACAATATACAGTCACACAAACGAGCAAAACAGTGTATGTTCATATTCAGGATAGCATGACAGTACAGTACTAAAATAGTGATTCTTGTCGCTACAGAAATGCAAATCAAGATCCGTCGAAGGATCTGCAAACTAGACATCCACACAAATCCAACGCATATAAATAAGTCACATAGTAGTTCACAGCATCTTAACTCAAAACAAGTTCGAAGACAAAAAATATGTTCAGTCAGAAATTAGGAAAACGAATTCAAGAGCATGAAAACGCATTAAATAAATCTACGAAAAATCTGGGGTATTCCCCTATATGTCCAGAATAAAAATATAGAATTTCATAATTTTCCAGGAAGAATAGATAAGTCATCAAAAATAGAAAAAACAACACGAAAACATAGTTTAGCGAATCTGGAAATCCCAACACTGCTGTACGAAAACTAGGATATCTCGCAAACAGTGAAACGAGATCCAATTCCGCCAAAGGGATATGAAAATAGATAGAATTTACTAACTTTCATATTTCACAAATAATTTTCATACAGTATAAGGAATCATAGTGAAAATAGAGTTCTTTACTGAACAGTAAGCAAAATACAGCATGAGTAGATTTTAGAAACGAGCATGAAACACCACATAAAACTTGTCTTTAAATTTCATCAAAATTCTGGGTAATCCCTAACTTCATAAAGAAACACTGAACAAAAAATTAGATCAAGATAATATGTGTAGAATAGTTCTTGAAAATAGTTTGTTAACAAAATCAACCAAAAACTGAATCTGGAATTGATCGACACCTCTGTACTAAAACAGCTATAACTCAGTCATACGAAATCCAAATCAAGCAAAACCAGTGGGGTTTGAAAATAGAAAAAATTATCTAAAATTCATCTTTAATACAGGAATCAAGATACTGGCTGTAGCATAGACGAAAATAGTAATCAAAACAGAACACCTTGTAAATACAGATTTCATACTTCAAATCTAGAACATCATAACTTCAAGAATATTGATCCAAACACATTCAAACTTAAAATACAACCTACCAAACATCTAAACATCATAATTTAAGGTTAATAATATGTCCCTGCCTATTATTTCACATGGGTATCTTCCAGACACAAATTTACACAAATATTCACATACATGGTTCAAAATCAAGAGTTGGGCAAATCCTAGGTTATCACCTATCAAGATTTGTCTCATGAGTCGTCTGTGGCCAAATTATCACAATAGAGACAAAACTCATCAAGGAAACACAATCTTGGGTTGTCTCTAGACCTAACTACACTATAGGTGAACTTTTTGACTTGTATCAAACTAATGAATTGTAGTACAAGTTACTTGCCTTAATTTGGAGATGAAGAACGATGCAAATCAAAAGTAGGAGAAATTCCCACGAACGAAAATCCACGAACTCACGAACGATCCACACTCGCACTCGAGCACGCGCAATAAAATTTCAAGTGCAAGAGAGCGCGAGACGGCGGATGGAGAGGAAGCGAGAGAGATGAAGCACGGAAATATGGTGCAATGGTTAGGGAAAATAAAAGCATGAAGCACGGCACAATGGTAAGGGAAAACTATGCAGCACGATTGCAAAGGTAAGGGAAAAATATAGCATGCAACAAGGTTGCAATATAAATAGGGATGCATATGTATTAGGGTTTGAAGCACCCAAACTTACGGCCACAAGAAGGAAAAAAAAGAAGTGGGTCGGTTTGGTTATGGTTGAATCCGGGTGTGAAGGGGGGAAAAATGCTGACGGTTGCTTAACCATAATAAAAGTAACCAAGCCGGGGTTTCTTAAGGGAAGATCTAGTAGTGGAAAATATAGAAACATGTACTTGGAAGGGAACTAGTGTTCCATACTGTTACTGTTACTGTTATTGTTACTGTTACTGATTTCTGATCCTGTCTACATTACGTCTTATGTAAGAAGGTGTAGATTAGAAGAGAACCACTAGGTTCTGACTGTTACTGTTACTGCTACTGTTACTGATACCTGAGTACACTGCCCCATCATGGTCCACTATAAAATCTAAAAGCTTAACTGTTTGTTGTAGCAACCATGTAGGTGGGCTGCATGAAGTGCTACCTAGTTAGTAATACACACAAGACTGTAAGAACATAAACTGAGACTGTTAGACTGAGACTGTTGGACTGAGACTGTTAGACTGATACTGTTAGACTGAAACTGTTGGATTGATACTGCCATACTGTTATCCTGATTCACTGATATACTGAACTTACTGTTACTAGAGACTGTTAGTTACCTTATGACACTGCCTTAGACATAAAACAACTGTACTGTTAGTATACCATACTAGTTGACTGCCATGTTATTAGTTAGTTTTTTCCATGTGCTTGTATCCTACATTATTTGTGACCCGCGACTTGCAATTGACGGGTACTTGTTTTCTTCTTTTCTCCTTCTCCTGCAAATTTATTAATTGCAGATCAGGATGGACGACTGCCAGATGGTATTGGCGAGATGATGTATTAGTGCTGGAGTTTCTGCTTTATTATTATTATTAGTTATTGCTTGAATAATGAATAAATTGTATTTGGTTTATTGGATATTATTTGTATTTCGGCGATGTGACTCAGGATATTTGTTTTCTCCAGACTCTGATTTATTTGAGAATATTGTATTTGGTTTCAAGTAAATTTTCTGTTGGAAATTTGTTTCAATTATGCATGTTGGTTGTGACTTTAGCTTCCGACTCTGATTATTTTTGTGATGTGTTGTAAAGATTCTGAA
This sequence comes from Hemerocallis citrina, assembly GCA_017893485.1. Lineage (NCBI taxonomy): Eukaryota > Viridiplantae > Streptophyta > Magnoliopsida > Asparagales > Asphodelaceae > Hemerocallis > Hemerocallis citrina. The sequence continues at coordinate 139,721,920 of CM030367.1, forward strand.
ACAGCTTATGAATGATGAAAATAATTCGCTGGGATTTTTTTACGTACTCGTATTCCGTATTTTTGGAAAGCGGGACATGACAGGATTTATGTTGTAAGATAAATTGTAATTCAAGGTGTTAATTTCTGTTGTGCTTGTTCAAGAAATGTTGTAATAAAAGTTCTAAATTTTCCTGCATTCGTACTGTGTTTATAATTACAATCGAGATGATGCTGGAAATTGTGCCACGTATTTCTAAGTTATTTATTTGAAATTCGGGGCACTACAGAGATCCGTCTCTTAGAGATTTATTCCCAGATCTTTTTGAGCTAACTTCCCAGGCTAACATTTCAGTAGCCAAAATTTGGAAGCATGGAGCTTGGAGACCCTCCTTTAGATCGAGACTCAATCCGGAATCCCAATTGAGATTAGGAGTTTTACAATCTTACATTGGTCAATTGAGGGTTATATGTTCTCAAAGACTTCACCGGAAAGCTTGGGTTTTGGAGAAGAATGCCACGTTCTCGGTTCAGACACTTTCTAACCGTATCCACTTTAGAGAGTGTAATCCGAAATGGCCTACGGTTCTTTGGAAAGTCAAAGCACCACTAAAAGTTAGAGTATTTCTCTGGCTAGTCCTCAACGACGCGATCCTGATAAGAGGGAAGTTCGCTAAAAGATAGCCACATATTGCCACTAACTGCCACATATTGCCACTAACTGCCATAGAATCGAAAATTCACCTTTTTCTATATTACCCCAGAAGTAAAATCATCCTTTCTGAGGTCCTGATGGCTCTAGGCACATCAGTGTATCCACAGGTTTATGAAGACATATGTATAGGTCCCACCTTCGCTAGCGAAAGACATGAGATGAGGCAAGCTTGGTATATCGCTATTGTCGCAATGACCTAGTTTTATGGCTTGAAAAAATTAACTTTTTCTTTCGTGGGACTTCTAATAGTATTTCTGATAATATTACTCATATCATGCATCTTATTTCCTTGTGGGCTACAACAGCGACGACAGTACCTAGACGAAGAATCGCCATAGCATTTGAGGTGGAGGAGTACGACAAGGAGGAGGTGGTGATTGGTCCCACTTTGGACTGATACAGCGCATCATAACTTGGTTGCTTACCCTCCAGGACGTTGTTGGAGAGATCTCTTTTATCTAGTTGTTCTTGTTTTGATATTTTGTATGTTTGGAGTTGTATTTGTCCCTCTCCTATGCTTTTTTGGAGGTATTATGTTTTATTTCCCTGTCCTTTAGTTTTTTGTAATGGAGCCCAGTACTCTTGGTTTGTTTTATTAACACCTGATTAATGAAATATGGTGGCTATATTTCACATTTTCCTCGAATATTTTTTTTTAGTTTAGCCAAGAAGCACGTAATATCCACTTAGATTGGATAGATGTACCATCAACCTAAACCATAAACCTATTCGCTGTGAGCAAGAGGTCGGAAGTTCGAATCCTGTTTTGTACCGAAAAATTTCCAATTAATTAATATATATATGATATAGTGTGGGTGTGTGTAGGGATGTTTTCAGATCGGATATTGGCAATACCAACATCTGTATCTGCATTCCAAAGACAGATTCAAATGTGGATATAGATATGACTCAGGAAAAAAAAGAAATCATATTTGTATCAGTAATTTTTGGATACTGATGCAAATCGAATACAGTGTATCAGATACATATATGAATTCTAACATTAAATTAATTTAATATAAAACAAATATGGAAAAAAAAATAAAATAAAATTGAATAGAATATAATAGATGCTGCTTTTTTTGGGGTGGGAGCGACAAATAATGATTTCTTATATTGAAGTGAAAAACTAAGATCACACTTGTCGATCTGGTATTGATGTGAGGCTAGTATTTGACTGGATGTGTGGATCTGGTGGTGGTGGCATTGGTTGCTGGCTGCCGGAAACCAGCAAAGACAGTCTGAAACATCGGGATGGATCCCGGCGACAGACCCTTCAGAAGTGTAAAACTGGGTTTAGTGGGCAAAATATTGATTACCTGGTAATTGAGGAGAGGGGTCTGTATTTATTGTAACACCCCGCAAAATTAAGTTATGACAATTTTATCCACGGGTGTTACGCATATGTATTTTGTACTGTTACGAGTAATATCCGTAGCATATTTTAATATAAATATCCTACGTGTTTTTGTATTTCGATTAATTATGCTTTTTTTGTCTTCTCAAAATTTAATTTTATCATATTTTGAGCCAACTCAAACCTAATCTTTTTGTGTTTTTACGTGTATCGTACGTGTTTTCAATACACGTGTCGATTACGTATATTTTTTTGTTACGCAAAATATCCGTAACATTATCCAAATAAATATTTTATGTATGTCATATTTCGATCGCTCAAACCTATTTTTGTATTTGAATACTAATTGATATGTGTGACGCATGTGTTTTTCTTATGCACGTGTTTTCTTATTTTAATACTATTTTATTTTGCAAATGCATTGCACGTAAAATTTTATGCACATTTTGGTTCCTAAAATTTTTCTTGAGTCATGGAAATTTTTCTTCTCATTTTTCTAGTCACAATTATGTGATTTGTTTGAATTAAAATCAACTAGGCCTAAATCCATTTTTGTAGCCCACTAAGACTATTACAAATTAAAGCCCATGATTATTTTTTTGTGTGCACTTAATGTACATTTAAAATTTATTTGAATTAGTACACTTTGCCATGTGTAACACACACATCTAACTTAATAATAACTAATAATAAAATTTGTATGAAGTAGTGTGCACACACATTTGATGCACGTGCACTTGTTTCTCATCCTTGAGAGATAGGCCAGCCAATATTGAGATGAGGGAGAGTGGTGTAAGTAGTGGAGAAGTGGGGAGTTTTTCATGAATACAATGCAAATTTTTTTAAAAAGAAAAAAAAAGAGGGGGGGGGGGGGGGGGGGGGGGTGCTTGCGGGTTGGAGCTAGAAGGAGTTCGGGATTCTTTACTTGGAGCTTTAGAGCAATTTTTTAGGGGTTCTACTACTAGAAATTCTACATTTGAGGTGGGTGTTTGTCCAATTTTCTAATATAGTTTTATAAGTAGAATGCTAGATATGAATTTTACAAGTTTGAACAATGGTAGTCTGTATAACATTTCGACCCTATTGTAGATTTCGAAGAATTCATGGTTATAAAAACAATATTTTGGGAAAACTTATAACTACAAAGTCATAGTAGACTTGTATACCTTTAATTTGATCTAAATAACACAAAGTTTCATGAAGTATAGAATTTATTATGATTTTTACAAGTAGCATTAACTGCAGTTTTCGGATTTTGAACCTACTGTTTTGCAAATAAATTTAGACGAAGCAATTGAGGATGAATTTAAATAATCTGAACTACAAAGTTGTAGTAGACTCATTTATATTTTCTATGAAACTAAGAAACCTATTTTTGTAGTGTTGGAATTTATATGATTTTTTTCATACCATTGGGTTGATGTCTTTTATCTAGTTGTCCTAAAACTTTTACAACGTATAAAATTGGATTTAAAATTACAATGTTAGTAAGATGTACCTTATGAGGAATTAAGAGATAATTAAAGGATAACGTTGGAATGTTAAGCATGTGATGTTTATAAGAGTTTTTAACTCATCAAGTGTTATTGAATGTTGCTATAAGAAGTTTGTTACTTTATGATTGATAATAGCAAAGAGAATGGATAAAAGAAGTTAAAAGATATTTAATGAATGGAAATTCTTATAAGACGTTTGATATGGCTAAAAATAGGATTAAATCGGGACCGTTCACATCGGACACGAATCTTAAAGCTCAGGGGTAAAACGGTAATTCCACATACAAATGGGTCCGAAACGGGTACTGGGTCTCCTTCTCACAGATCCAATAACCCGCGAACAGATCCACCTCAACTGGGTACGGGTCCTAACCCGAAACACACCCAGTCCAGAAAAGATAGAATTAGGGTTTCTGATTAATCCAAATCAACGGCTCTGATTCACGTCTATCTTTTCACCGGGAATTAAGGGATTACATTCCTAATCTGATTACGAGGATTTTATGCCTTATCAGATCACGGGAATCACATTCCTTATCTGATCCCAACGGCGACTATAAATACCCCCCACCCATCTCTATTAAGAGGTAATCAATCTTTTTCTAGTTAAACGTTCTTTCATAGTCATTTCTGGTGACTGACTTGAGCGTCGGAGGGTGCGTCGCCGGGATCAACCCCGGTGTCTCGCACTTCCTTGCAGGTGGACGGCGGGAGTCAACGGTCAAGCTCCGACGAACAGGTTAGGTGTTTGCTATTCAGGTTTTCCACGAACTCACAAATACTGTCTGTTTGCCCCCACACCGAAATTAGCGGCAACAGATTGGCGCCGTCTGTGGGAAAACCAAACGAATAGCAGCCCCTCTTCCCGTTGGTCCGATCTTCTCCAGCCATGCCTCCCAGAAAAGTAAGATCCAGGGGGTCCAACCGGGGACCCAACCCCGTCGATCAGCAAGAGGTAGTCCCCGTCCAACCCGCTTCGCAACATGGACAACCCCCGCTTCAAGTAGAGGGCTCTCTTCAACAAGATCAGCCTCCTCTTCAGAATCAGCAACCCCCCAAGGGTCCTGCCGGTCCACAGAATGCCGGTGTGGGGGGCTCTCGTATGAAGCAACCACTCAATCAGGACCGCGCCTCCATACACAACGCCTCTACGGATTCCATGGCCTCTCACAATCCCCAAAATCAGAAGAAGGAAGAGGACCTACGCCACCGTCTGGACGAGAAGCGGGCCCGAGAGGGAGCCTCCCGCCAGCAACGTCCGAGTGAGCGGTCCCCTCACCACTGAGATCACAGAAGAAGACCACGCTCCCCCGCGGGTCGGCAGCAGCCTAGGAACGATGAGGCGCCAATCACCCGTGCCGAGACCCAACGAGTTCGGAACTCACAACTCTCACCAAGAGCTCCTCCTCACACTCGTCCCGAAAACAACTCTTTCCCAGAGTCGGGCTCTTCCGCTCCGCTCGCCTCCGAAGCGGACCTCTTCTCAGACAGTTCGGAGCTCACAACTCTCTCCTAGAGTTGCTTCTTAAACTCATCTCCTGAATGGCTCTCTCCCAGAGCCGGGCTCTTCCGCTCCGCTCGCCTCCGAAGCGGACCTCTTCTCAGACAGTTCTGAGCTCACAACTCTCTCCTAGAGTTGCTCCCCAAACTCTTCTCCCAAATGGCTCTCTTCCAGAGCCGAACTCTTTGCTCCGCCCACCTCCAAGGCGGACCTCTTCTCAACGAGTTCGGAGCTCACAACTCTCACCAAGAGCTCCTCCTCACACTCGTCCCGAAAACAACTCTTTCCCAGAGCCGGGCTCTTCCGCTCCGCTCGCCTCCGAAGCGGACCTCTTCTCAGACAGTTCGGAGCTCACAACTCTCTCCTAGAGTTGCTCCTTAAACTCATCTCCCGAATGGCTCTCTTCCAAGAGCCGAACTCTTCCCTCCGCTCGCCGCCGAAGCGGACCTCTTCTCAACAAGTCCGGAGCACACAACTCTCTCCTAGAGTTGCTCCTCAAACTCATCTCACCAATGGCTCTCTTCCAGAGCCGAGCTCTTCCCTCCGCTCACCGCCGAAGCGGACCTCTCATCAACGAGTTTGGAGCGCACAACTCTCTCCTAGAGTTGCTCCTCAAACTCATCTCACAAATGGCTCTCTTCCAAGAGCCGAACTCTTCCCTCCGCTCGCCGCCGAAGCGGACCTCTTCTCAACAAGTCCGGAGCACACAACTCTCTCCTAGAGTTGCTCCTCAAACTCATCTCCCAAATGGCTCTCTCCCAGAGCCGAGCTCTTCGCTCCGCTCGCCTCCGAAGCGGACCTCTTCTCAGACAGTTCGGAGCCCACAACTCTCTCCTAGAGTTGCTCCTCAAACTCGCCTCCCGAACGGCTCTCTTCCAATCCGAGCTCTTCCCTCCGCTCGCCGCCGAAGCGGACATCTTCTCAACGAGTTCGGAGCGCACAACTCTCTCCTAGGGTTGCTCCTCAAACTCATCTCGCAAATGGCTCTCTTCCAGAGCCGAGCTCTTCCTTCTGCTCGCCTCCAAGGCGGACCTCTTCTGAACGAGTTCGGAGCTCACAACTCTCTTCTAGAGTTGCTCCTCAAACTTGTCTCACAAATGGCTCTCTTCCAGAGCCGAGCTCTTTGCTCCGCTCACCTCCAAGGCGGACCACTTCTCAACGAGTTCGGAGTCCAGCTTCTTCTACATGGCTGCTCCCACAACTTGCTAAGCACCACATGATGGTTCGGAGTCCAGCACTCGGCTCGACTCTTCTTCCTCGGCTCGCCCACAGACGAGCCGGAAGTAGATCGCCGTTCGAAATTGCTCCTGCAGCCGTTGAATGGATCGGAGTCCAACACTTGGCTCGATTCTACTTCGCAAGTTCGCTCCTAAGCGGACTAGAAGTAGCTCGCCATTCGAAACTGCTCCTGCATCCCTTAAACTAACCACACGATGGTTCGGAGTCCAGCACTCGGCTCGACACTTCTTCCTCGGCTCGTCTACAGGCGAGCCGGAAGTAGATCGCCGTTCGAAATTGCTCCTGCAGCCGTTGAATGGATCGGAGTCCAACACTTGGCTCGATTCTACTTCGCAAGTTCGCTCCTAAGCGGACTAGAAGTAGCTCGCCATTCGAAACTGCTCCTACATCCCTTAAACTAACCACACGATGGTTCGGAGTCCAGCACTCGGCTCGACACTTCTTCCTCGGCTCGTCTACAGGCGAGCCGGAAGTAGATCGCCGTTCGAAATTGCTCTTGCAGCCGTTGAATGGATCGGAGTCCAACACTTGGCTCGATTCTACTTCGCAAGTTCGCTCCTAAGCGGACTAGAAGTAGCTCGCCATTCGAAACTGCTTCTGCATCCCTTAAACTAACCACATGATGGTTCGGAGTCCAGCACTCGGCTCGACACTTCTTCCTCGGCTCGTCTACAGGCGAGCCGGAAGTAGATCGCCGTTTGAAATTGCTCCTGCAGCCGTTGAATGGATCGGAGACCAACACTTGGCTCGATTCTACTTCGCAAGTTCGCTCCTAAGCGGACTAGAAGTAGCTCGCCATTCGAAACTGCTCCTGCATCCCTTAAACTAACCACACGATGGTTCGGAGTCCAGCACTCGGCTCGACTCTTCTTCCTCGGCTCGTCCTCAGACGAGCCAGGAGTAGATCGCCGTTCGAAATTGCTCCTGCAGCCGTTGAATGGATCGGAGTCCAACACTTGGCTCGATTCTACTTCGCAAGTTCGCTCCTAAGCGGACTAGAAGTAGCTCGCCATTCGAAACTGCTCCTGCATCCCTCAAACTAACCTCACGATGGTCGGGGTCCTATGGCTCGACTTTACTTCACCGGCTCGTCCTTAAACGGGCCGGAGGAAGATGGCCATTCCGAACTGCCCCCACGACCATCCGAGCCGAGCTACCCATTTACCGAGAAGCAAAGTGGAGGAAAATGTGCCCCAAAATCCATGCTCGGATCTGCCGAACAAGATGCATCTACCGAGCAGCAAAGCAAATGAAGAGCAAGAAGAAAAAGAGGCTAACGGGTCAGGGTCGGATCTAATACCCTCGGTCCGACCCATACCCTTCTTAGCTCCTTCATTCTTCTCCTTCTTCAGTCTTCCCGCCAAAAGTACCCAACACTTCGGCTCTTCTTCACTGTGCGAAAGAACGAGGCAGGGGAGAGAACCCGAATGCCTCTCCTCCCCTTCCTCTTTCTTCTCAAGGCCAAGCTCTTCACTTCGCTCGCCTCCAAAGCGGAGCTCTTCCCAACGAGTTCGGAGCTAAAAACTCTCCTAGAGTTGCTCCTCAAACTCCTCTTCCAGTCAGCTCTTCTACAAGTCGAACTCATCACTCCGCTCGCTTCCGAAGCGGACCTCTTCTCTACGAGTTCGGAGCTCACAACTCTCCCCTAGAGTTGCTCCTTGCACCCACTTCAGAGAATGGCTCTTCCTAGCACCACTTCCTAGCACCTCTTCTCCTAGGAGTGGAGCTCCTCTTCAAAAATCTCTAAAACCAAACAGAATAGAGGCAGAGCTTCAGAGCCCCTCACCTCTCCCATATGCCGACCCATCCTCCCGAGCCGAGGAGTAGAGCTTCATCGACCCATCCCCTTCATCAACTCACCGAGCTTCTCCTCACGCTCGAGCCGTCCGAACTCCGAGCTCTACTACACCGAGCTACTTCGGGCAGAAGGTGAACTACTGAGTTACCGAGCCGAGCAAATAAGGAAGAAGCCGATCCGATCCGAGGTGCCGGGGTACCGACCCTCGTATATGGAGAAAAATTCGGCCGACCCCATCTAACCATTGGATCATCTCAAAATTCACACTCAAGCGTGATGGACGGATCAGATCGCACCACGTCACCGCAAAACGACAAGATAACGTTTTCTCGAAACTCGTGCTTCTTGCCTCGTGATTTGCACCACGATCGTGATCAGCCGTCCAGACGGCTCTTCTACAAATTGAGCTCTTCACTCCGCTCGCCTCCAAAGAGGAGCTCTTCTCAAACGAGTTCGGAGCTAGAACTCTCTCCTAGAGTTGCTCCTCAAGCTCCTCTTCCAGATGGCTCTTCTACAAATCGAGCTCCCCACTCCGCTCGCATCCGAAGAGGAGCTCTTCTCAAACGAGTTCGGAGCTAGAACTCTCTCCTAGAGTTGCTTCTCAAGCTCCTCTTCTACAAATCGAGCTCCCCACTCCGCTCGCATCCGAAGCGGAGCTCTTCTCAAACGAGTTCGGAGCTAGAACTCTCTCCTAGAGTTGCTTCTCAAGCTCCTCTTCTACAAATCGAGCTCCCCACTCCGCTCGCATCCGAAGCGGAGCTCTTCTCAAATGAGTTCGGAGCTAGAACTCTCTCCTAGAGTTGCTCCTCAAGCTCCTCTTCCTGATGGCTCTTCTACAAATCGAGCCCCCCACTCCGCTCGCATCCGAAGCGGAGCTCTTCTCAAACGAGTTCGGAGCTAGAACTCTCTCCTAGAGTTGCTTCTCAAGCTCCTCTTCCAGATGGCTCTTCTACAAATCGAGCCCCCCACTCCGCTCGCATCCGAAGCGGAGCTCTTCTCAAACGAGTTCGGAGCTAGAACTCTCTCCTAGAGTTGCTTCTCAAGCTCCTCTTCCAGATGGCTCTTCTACAAATCGAGCTCCCCAATCCGCTCGCCTCCAAAGCGGAGCTCTTCCCAACGAATTCGGAGCTAAAACTCTCCTAGAGTTGCTCCTCAAACTCCTCTTCCAGATGGCTCTTCTACAAGTCAGGCTCTTCACTCCGCTCACTTCCAAAGCGGAGCTCTTCTCCACAAGTTCGGAGCGCTACTCTCTCCTAGAGTTCCTCCTCAAACTTGTCTCTCAAATAGCTCTTCTCGACGAGATTGGAGCACAACTCTTCCCTAGAGTTGCTCCCTGCACTCACTTCAAAGAATGGGTCTTCCCATGGCTCTTACGAGGATCTTCCCAGCACCGCTTCTCCACTATGCGAGAGAACAAGGCAGAGGAGAGAACCCAAATGCCTCTCCTCCCCTTCCTCTTCTCCTCTTCTCCGATCTACTAGGCACGGAAGGATGGAACCCCCAAGAAACATTCCTCTCAAAACAGCCAAATCAGCACCTAGGCCAAACAGCCCTGATGCGCCGAGCCGAGGTACCGGGGTACCGACCCTCGTATATGGCAAAAAATCGTCCCGAGGCGATCTCACCGTTGGATCATCTCCAAATTTGCACTCAAGCGTGATGGACGGATCAGATCGCGCCACGTCACCACAAAACGACAAGATAACATTTTCTCGAAACTCGTGCCTCTTGTCTCGTGATTCGCGCTACGATCGTGATCAACCGTCCAGATCGAGCTGCGTAGCCTGGATCTGCCAATCTACCAACCTGCGGAGCGGCGAAAATGTGCCTCAAAATCCATGCTCGGATTCACCGAACAAAGCAAGCAGATGAAGAGGAAGAAAGAAAAAGAGGCTAACGGTCGGGGTCGGATCCGATACCCACGGTCCGACCCATACCCTTCTTAGCTCCTTCATTCTTCTCCTTCTTCCCCAACACTTCTCCTCTTCTCCACTGTGCGGAAGAACAAGGCAGAGGAGAGAACCCAATTACCTCTTCTCCCCTTCCTCTTCTCCTCTTCTCCACCGTGCGGAAGAGCAAGGCAGGGGAGAGAACCCAACTGCCTCTCCTCCCCTTCCTCTTCTCCTCTTCTTCACCGTGCGGAAGAACAAGGCAGAGGAGAGAACCCAATTGCCTCTCCTCCCCTTCCTCTTCTCCTCTTCTCCACCGTGCGGAAGATCAAGGCAGAGGAGAGAACCCAAATGCCTCTCCTCCCCTTCCTCTTTCTTCTCAGAAGTGCTGCCGACCCCAACGATCCGAGGTGCCGATCCGAGCCGAGGTGCCGGGGTACCGACCCTCGTATATGGAGAAAAATTCGGCCAATCCCATCTCACCGTCGGATCATCTCAAAATTCGTGCTAAAACATGATGAACGGCTCAGATTTCGCCACGTCACCACAAAACGACAAGATAGCATTTTCTCGAAACGCGTGCCTCTTATCTCGTGATTCGCGCCACGATCGTGATCAACCGTCCAGATTGAGCCACGTAGCTCGGATCTCAAATCCGAGCTACCGACCTACCGAACAACAAAGAAAAAAAAATCTCCTCAAAATCCGTGCTCGGATTGGCCGAACAAGAAGCAGATCCGAGGAGCTCAGACTTACGGAACAAGGAAGAAGAGGAAAGAGAGAGAGAGAGAGAGAGAGAGAGAGAGAGAGAGAGAGAGAGAGAGAGAAAATTGTGGGTTCGGACCCGTTAGATCCAAACCCGAACTCCCCACTCCCCACGTCACCTTCTTCTCCAATGATCCTGGCGCCAACTCCTTTCCATCTCCTTCTCCAATGAGCCTGGCGCCGAAACAAAACCCAAGCAAAAACAAAACAGCTCGTCAACTCCATCTTCAACGACGAACTCACCCCCTCCGTCGTCTAGCTCCGGCGTCGAGCTCTACATCCCGAGCTCGCTTCCGAACCCAACACATGCCGAGCTCCGCATCCATCAATGTAGCGCCTTCTTCCCCGCGCTCTACTGCCGAGCTCCGAGCTGCTTCTTCGACGAACCCATCGCTGTCACTGATAAGCTCGGCGCTCGAGCTCGCGACCAAGCCGCACCGCAATGCCGATCTCAAAAGCTTCAAGCTCATCCCCACTACATTCAAGCCTCGTCGGAACTCTCATGGTCGGCACTCGAGCTCCACACAGTCGTCGCCGACACCATCACGTCCGAGTCGGAGCGTGAAGGTCGGCAGTGATGGCCGAGAGTTCGCGGCACCGGAGCTCAAACGAGAACAAAGCTCCAACTTCATTCTTCCTTGAGCTCCGACGATCTCCCCTCCATTTCCGACCTCCTTCGTCGAGTTCCCCCCGAGCTCGGTGTCTAACGAACTTCGCCACCTTCGCGCGAGCTCGACCTCGCCAGCACAAGCTCCGAACCCACCTTCTAGCTTCGCCACCTTCGCGCGAGCTCGACCTCGCCATCGCCAAGCTTCATTCTCCACCGAGCTCAAGAAGTCATCGCCGAGCTCCTTCCTCGATGAACCCACGGGAGAGCTCCACTCCCCCATCGCCAGCTCGGCCCATCCCCTTCCCGAGCTGCCTCCGTCGTCGAAGCGCCGAACTCCACTCCGCGCGACGAGCTGATTCGCCGAAGCTCCTCGCCGTGCCTCTTCCTCGTCGAAGCCTCGACGAGATTCACTCCGACGGGCCGAGCCCCTCGCCTCGCTCGCCGAACTCGCGAGTTCCTCGCCGATCGAAATCGAGCCTCCCACTGTCGAGCTCGCGATGACGAACAAGAAGCGAAGAGACAAGAAGCAGAGGAGAAAGAAGAGAATAAGAGAAGGAAACAGTGCGACGTGTTGAAGAAGAAGAAGAAGAAAAAAAAAAAAAAAGCGCCACGTGGCACTGCCACGTGGCATCTGGCCGAGCCGAGCTGTCTTCGCCAAAGCGCCGAGCCGGGGTACCGATGCTGTAAATTGAGAAAAAAAGGGACCGACCAACACGATCCGTCCGATCGTCTCAAAATTCACGTCGCGACACGATCGACGCTCAGAAACGCGCCACGTGTCCCGATCGTTATCTGCCTTACGATGCGTGTAGATCTGATCATGATGGACGGCCAGAAACGCGCCACGTGTCCAGATCGCGATCTGCCTCACGATGCGTGCAGATCTGATCATGATGGACGGCCAGAAACGCGCCACGTGTCCAATCGCAATCTGCCTTACGATGCGTGCTCATCTGGTCATGATGGACGGCCAGAAATTTGCCACGTGTCCAGGTAATATTTAAATTATTTATTTATTTATTTAATTGTTTTTTTTATTTAAAAAATCCGAAAAAAATATTTAAAAATCGAAAAAATTAATTAAAATTCTAAAAATAATTATTAATTCAGAAAAAATTATTTTTAAATTCTGAAAAAATAATTATTAAATTAGGATAATTAATTAATATTTTTGATAATTAATTATTTAATTCGGAAAATGAATAAAAAATTCAAAAAAATGAGAAAAAATTCAGAAAAATCTGGAAAAATCACCAAAAATCCAAAAAATTTTGAGAATATTTTTGGGCATTTTACAAGCCCATAATAACACTGTTACACCCCGAGCAAGATTCCAAACTCCCTTAAGAACACCGATAAAATCCCGTACGCCATTAAAACAGTAAAACTACTCCTCAAAGGCTGATCAAACTCAGTCTTTGGGAGTGGGGGGCTCGTGATATGGCTAAAAATAGGATTAAATCTGGACCGTTCACATCGGACACGAATCTTAAAGCTCAGGGGTAAAACGGTAATTCCACATACAAATGGGTCCGAAACGGGTACTGGGTCTCCTTCTCACAGATCCAATAACCCGCGAACAGATCCACCTCAACTGGGTACGGGTCCTAACCCGAAACACACCCAGTCCAGAAAAGATAGAATTAGGGTTTCTGATTAATCCAAATCAACGGCTCTGATTCACGTCTATCTTTTCACCGGGAATTAAGGGATTACATTCCTAATCTGATTACGAGGATTTTATGCCTTATCAGATCACGGGAATCACATTCCTTATCTGATCCCAACGGCGACTATAAATACCCCCCACCCATCTCTATTAAGAGGTAATCAATCTTTTTCTAGTTAAACGTTCTTTCATAGTCATTTCTGGTGACTGACTTGAGCGTCGGAGGGTGCGTCGCCGGGATCAACCCCGGTGTCTCGCACTTCCTTGCAGGTGGACGGCGGGAGTCAACGGTCAAGCTCCGACGAACAGGTTAGGTGTTTGCTATTCAGGTTTTCCACGAACTCACAAATACTGTCTGTTTGCCCCCACACCGAAATTAGCGGCAACAACGTTAAATGTAACCTATGTGATCTCTCTTTGAGATGGTTGTTCGAATCTTGAGGCTAAGTGAGACCCAGATACCAGCAAAGTGATGAAAGTGATTATTGAAATTTGGGAAGTTGCCAATATGGGCCATCATTCTCGGTATATTGTTTAAGTCTGGTAGAAGGGTAAGCTAGCTCTAGGTGGTATTATTATTCATGTTTAAACTTAAGGGTAGGTACTAGAAGAAGATGTGATGAACTTGGGTAAACGTAAGTGGGGAGATTCTATATAGTCTGACGGTGGATTCTGGACTATAGACCCAGTCAGACGGTGGATTCCTGGACTATAGTTGTTTGCGGGGTAAGACGAGCCTCAATTAAATCTGGGACAATGATTGATTTGACGGTGGATTCCAGGATCATGAATAGTCGGGCGGATGGGAGGCCGATCACCAATATATATGTATATACCGGGACTAGAGCAACACTTATGGGATGTTCGCATGACAAGGATTCTATATAGTCTGACTGTAACGCCCCGAATTCCAAAACACAATAATTCGTAGCACAACATGATCTTTTACTTCAAATTCGTACAATTTTACAAGGAATTTAAATTTTTTTCATACAAGACTGTTCTTTTACAATAACACAGCGGAAAATAAATAATTGCAACACAATAAAAAATACAGCTTGAACAATAGCAACTAAAATATGAAAGCAATCTTTATGTAACCCCCATTCCCGTAAATACGTATTTTCCGAATATTTTCAGTATTTTGATTATTATTTGTTAAATTCTTTTTTTTCCTATTTAAAATCTTTTCTAAAGAAAAAGGTTTGTTATTTCAATTAATAGTGTATTTTAACTTCACTTTCCATTTTATGATTGACCGATTATATATTTTTCCCATTTGGATTATTTTAATATAAAGTTGATAAGTCAATCCTTATTTTGTTGTATAATGTTATTATTATTATTATTATTATTACTATTATTATTGAATTATATTCATGAATATGTTGAACCAAATTCTATCATGTATTATTATTCATATCATATTAGTATTATTATTTTTTGTAAAGTCCATTGATTTTGATTTATCTTGTATTATATAATTATTTAATTTTGAAGCCCAATTTTATATTCTTTCTATGATTAATATTTTATTTTTGAAGCCCAAATATAAAGCCCAAGTTAATCCAAACCCCAATTCCCCATATCTCTCCACTATCCCTACAATCTCTCCCCATTATAATCTCTCCTCATTATTATACATTATATTTATTATATCTATTATATCATAACTATTTTAAATAACCCCACCCCCTCCCGACACTCACTCTCCCCCTTCCTCTCTCTCCTCTCAATTTTCCCCCAATCGAAACGAAGCTCATCCTCCCCTTCGTCTTCGTCGAATCAACCCTCGAACCCAACCACCTCGTCTTACACCTCAGTCACCGTGGTTGTCGTCCCCTCTCCCACCATCGCATCGACCATCCACCACTGCTGCTCCTCCTCGACGTCCCTGTGCACCGTCGACTGACTCATCATCACCCTCCAGTCGACTTCGCCCTATGTTCGCCCCAACCGCAGAACGACCGTCGAGCCGCCTCCTTGCTAAGGCCTTCCACCATTACTGAGTGTCGCCTCCTCCTCCATTGAGCCAGCCTCCGCTCAACTCCGCTCGAACCCATCGTTGCCTATCTCCCGCTCAAACCCCTCCATTGCCAACTTCGCCATTAACCCCGTCGCCGCCATCGTCGATCCCTCTCCGTTCACCCCCGCATCCACCAAAGATCCCTCACCCCTCTTCGTCGTCAACTCCGCCCGAAGCCCCACCATCTTCGCCTCCTCTGTTTCGGTGCAAAAACAGAGTATTGATCGTGCCACCATTCTTCGCCACTGCGTCGCTTCCCAACTGTAGTGCCGCCACCAGTCGTCGCTCTCGCTGCCAGCATCTCCAGTCATCGCCGCAGTCGCCCGCCGTCTCTCTCTCTCTCTCTCCGTTGCGTTGGAGAAGACTGGACATTGGTCAACCCTGGTGGTTACTGTTTTGTCTAGGGGGATTCGATCTTGGCTGTTCGGTATGTGCTGTTTTGCCTGGTAGGGGATCCGCTACTATGTGTGCTGATCAGGTGTATTGGTGTTCTGCTGTCTAGATCTTGTTGTATGGTGTTTGCCTTGAGATCGGGTGTTCGCTGTTTGGTGTGTTTGTTGTTCTGGCGTGGGATCCTATTTGTTGTTTGTGTGGGGATCCGCTATGGAGTGTTGTTGTGTGTTGATGTTTTGCTGTCTTGGTGTCTTGCACGTGGCTCGCACGTGTAATTGCTTCGTGTTCATGATTTGTCGCCCGGGATCCTAATCCTATTATTCCCTATATTCGGATTAATCTAACGTTGTTCTAAAGGCAAGTCATCTTACTCTCGAATTGTATTGTATCGTATTCGAGATTGTTTATTGAATTCCGCAAGTAGATCCATATTGATTATCGTATATTGTTTATTGTTGTTCATTGTTGGGTTGCGACGGATTTACACGAGCGAATCCAAGTAGTAATCTTGACTTCATTCCTTCTTCTTGCCTCCGACTTATTGAGATCTTACATGCATTCATATAGTTAATTATTGAATATAGGAATAGGGATTGCTATTGTATTTCATATCATGACATTACACAACTATTGTAGATTGTATACTAGTATTGATTGTTTATATGATTAATGTTAGTGTGTTGGTTGATTGTGGTTAGTAAGATCATGGACATTATACATCTTAATACCACATTCACATAGATGTAACTTGCTGTGATTTATAGTTGTTAACCCCTATCTCATCGTTCATAACATTTTAATCTTTTTGTCCATGAAGAATATGTTGAAACCCTGAAATTTATTGCCAACCTGAACATTACCATGCTGTTTCGACCTAGATAATGTCACAAAAATCAATAACTTCCTGAATATGAAATGTACCCCCATGTTTCTAGTTTCCAGAACATCCAGAATTTTTTAATTCCGAATTATATTGCATGAGTTATGACCTTTTTACTGCTGATGCGCTTTATTTTCAGATTTATGCACATACCATGTTAAACTGATGAATTAGGTGAACTAATGATCAAATATTACCATGATAATTTTCAGATTGATAGCCAACATTCTTAGGGTAATAAAAATTATTTTTACTGATTTTTACAATGAATATTTACTGCTGTTACAACTGAAACTAGTTGACACTGATAACCAGCCACAAACAATAACCTGTAAAGAACACTGAAATTCACCGAGCTACTGTTGTCGGAATTTGGACTTTAAATATGCGTTGGAACCGGGCAGGAGTCTAGTTTCTAGACCTTCTGACGTATCCACATTTTCTATCCTGTAACAACGAAAATTCTGATTTTGGTACAACAACGTACTGCTGTCCAGAATTGGGTTTCTATGTTTAATAATATATAATTGAATCTATAATGTTGAATTTGGTGTATTTGATTGTATAGAGTACATTGCATGATCTTAGGGTTGTGTTGTCATCATTTTAGTGTCCCTTATCAATCGCATTATCGTTTCCCATTGATATTTCAGTCCCTATTGTTCCCTATTAGTATTGCATGTTAATTGAATAAAGAATGTTAATCAAGTCGGGGTTAAGGGTTGACTAGGGTAGTTGATAATATTGTGATTGTACTCGGGAATGTGGGTCTCGTTTCCAAAATTTCGTTATTGTCATTGTGTAAGAAATTGCAAATGGCCAGTGGTATCATCATTGTGCAAGAAATTGCAAATGGCCAGTGTTATCGTTATTGTGCAAGAAATTGCTGTAATAACCAGTGTTATATTGTGTCGAGTACATGACCTATAGAATCTAGCACCTTAGTCTAAATGAAATTGATTGTATGCATCGAACCTGTAGTATGGGATACAATAGTACGTGCATTAGTTAGGATTAAAATGAATAATAACCTAAGACTTCATAGCATTGTCATTGCATTTTGCCATCATTATTGAACAGTGTTATTATTGCTTACCGTTATTGTTATCGTTTATTGTCATCGTTATCAATCATCGTTATTACACATTGCATTGATACCATTGTCGTCGACTCTATTGTTTATTGAATTCATTGTTATACCGTAAATGTCATTATTTCTCTGTTTCTCTACTTGCTGTCCATGACTTGCTCTAAGGACATATTATTTTCTCTTTTAGATGAACAACTTACAGGAAATCAAGGAGATTTGCCTGACGGACTAGGAGAGCAACAATGGTGAAAGAATTATTTTGTTGTGCTGCTTAAATAATTATTGTTTCATTTAGAGAACTTTAATAATTAAACAATGCTGTTAGTTCTTGTATTTGTGGGCTTTTGACCTGAATGATGTTAGTGTTGATTCCAGATGTTGGAATTTTATTATGTTGGTTATTTTAGGCTTAAATTCCAAGTATTTTTATTCATGTGATTACTTCTTTTATTGCATGCGTGGTAGTATTACTTCCTATTTATATTGTTGAGTTAAATCGAAAACGGATATGGCTAAAAATGAGGTTAAATCGTTCACAGTGGGCACGAATCTTAAAGTCACAGGGGCAAGATGGTAATTTCACCTACAGATGGGTCCGAATTGGGAATCGGGTCTATCCTCTTGGACCCGCTAACCCATGAACGGATCTGTTCAGCTGAGAATGGGTCTCAACCCGTTACGGACCAGTTCAATAGGATAGGAGGAAATCTTGGCTCGTCCTTATCCTAGGGGAGGTGGTTCTAATCACCCCTATCCAGCCACACCGGGAAGTAGGGATTCATTCTGATCCTAAAGAGATCCCCACGGAGACTATAAATACCCCCTACCTCCTACTGTCACAGGTGATCACTCTTTGTCTACTCAAGCCCTTTTCCTTTACTTTTTCTGGTATTGATAAGAGCGTCGGAGGGTTCGTCGCCGGGATCCATCCCAGTGTTTCGAACGTTTGTGCAGGTCCACAGGAGCACCAAGGAGTCAACTCGTCAACAAGGGAAGAATCCAGATTCAGCATATTCGAGTTCCTACGAACCTACAAATTCTATCTATTGCCCCCACACCAGATTCAGCAGCAACAGATTGGCGCCATCTGTGGGAACTTTCGACAAGCAATCCAGCCTTCCTCCTCCAACCGAAGCTACTCCCAGCAATGCCTCCCAAGAAGAAGCCCGCACACTCCAACTGTAGAACAACCTCCTCTCATCCTCCTCCTCCTCCTCCTCCGGAAGATCTCCCTCCACCCATCCAACCAACCCTGCAGCTCGAACAGCAAGCTCCACAATCTATTCTACAGCCTATGGGGCCCCAAGTAATAGTGGGGGAACCCTCTCGACGAAGCCGCCACAAGCAACCTATGCATCAGGTTCGAGTTTCCATCTACAACACCTCCACGATTCTATGGCTTCCCATAGTCCTCCCACACCAAAGGATCTGAGGGGTGTGCTAAAAAACTGGCAGAACGAGCCTGGGCCCGACCTTCGGATCCATCTGGACGAAAGGCGTGCCTGCGAGGCGAACCCTCGCTGGGAGCACCCGAGGGATCGGTCACCACGCCGATTGGATCGTAGGGGGTCCAACTCTCCCCGGAGGCAGAAAGAGTCGCCCCAGCATCGCCCCAGACAGAGTTTCTCCTCGACAGGCCATCCTGCAGCTCGAGCCCATCGGGAGCAGGAGGCCCCCGTCACAAGGGCAGAATTTCAACAATTCTAGGAGGTTGTCCTTCGGGAGCTCAATACTGCCCCCAACAACGGTTATAGGGCTCCTAGCCCTCAGCAGGCTCCTCGTCCTCATCGCCGCTCCCTCAGTCCGTGGCAGACTTCGAGCCATCGCTGCCGCTCCCCAAGTCCTAGGCAAGCCATCGCCGCCACTCCCTAAGTCCTAGGCCGGCTCCGAGCTATCGCCGCCGTTCCCTGAGTCGTCGGCCAACCCAAAGCTATCGCCGTAGCCCCAGTCCTCATCGGCACGAAGACGAGTCTCGAGGTTCAGCAAGGCAGGACTGGAGGGAGGACTCCATTTACCGCCGTCTCCACGAGATGGAGAGGCACCTCGGCCAGCTCGATCGAAATGAAGAACAACAGGCAAGGGACTCCACCCAAGTAGGCCCCCGTTCCCCTGCACCATCATGGAGGCCCCAGTTCTAGAAAACTTCAAGCCCCCACACTTCGAGACTTACACCAGGGAGATGGACCCCGCAGATTACATTGAGAGTTTCAAAACTCTCATGATGATCCATCATGCATCCGATGCCCTCCTCTGCAAGACCTTTCCAGCCACACTTAAGGGGCCGGGTCGGGAGTGGTATTCTCGACTTGCACCGACATCTATCTTCTCCTTCGACCAGTTCGAGGGCCTCTTCCTCATTCATTTTGTCAGCAGTCACCGCACCGAGAAGACGAGCGCCTCCCTACTATTCCTCAGTCAAAAGAAAGGCGAACGATTGAGGGACTACGTCAAGCATTTCACTGCTGAGGCCAGATCCATTGCCTCCTTGGAACCTTCAGTGGCCACGGTCGCTTTCCAGTCCAACGTCCTCAACACAGATCTTAGAGCGTCCCTCGCCAAGAAGCCCCCTCGGGACTTCTCGGAGATACTACTCTAGAGCGAGAAGTACATCCGAGCGAAAGGATCTCTCCACCGACCCACCTTTGAGGCGTCATCTTCCGGGAATAAGCGGAAGGGTGCAGAAGAAGGAGCTAAGAAGCTCAAAAAGGACAATGGGGGTCAGCGTCGCCCTCCCCTCATTTCGAGAAATTTACTCCACTTAACGCGAGTGTATCTGCCATCCAGATGGAGATCGAGAATGAGGGTCTCCCACCGCCTCCCCCTAAGATGAATACTTCGGGAAAGAGGAGGGACCGGAATAAGTGATGCCGTTTCCACCGGGACCCTGGGCACGACATAGAAGAATGTTGGGCCCTCAAAGACGAGATTGAGGCCCTCATCCAGAGAGGGCAGCTCGCTCGCTTCGTTCAGAAGGACAGGGCTGATCAGCCCCCACCTCCCAGGGGGCTAACAGACGAGCCAAGCAACAAGTGGAGACGCAGGAGGACGAAACAGTGGTCGTCCTACACCTGATACACGGGGGCCCAATAGGGGGAGATTCTAACTCCTCCCGAAAAGCCTCCATTCGGGAGGTGAATGCTTTCCAGAGCCATCATCCTCCGAAGGGCATGGGAGTCCCAGTCACGTTCTCCGATAGGGACCTGGAGGGCGTCCGCACGCCCCATTGCGACGCCCTCGTCATCAATCTCCGAATGGCAAACTTCGACGTTCAACGGGTCCTGGTGAACAATGGCAGCTCCATCAACATCCATTTCTTAGAGGCCTTCAAGGGCCTCCAGTTGTCGAGGGACCGGCTCAAGCCTGCAGACTACACTGTTCACGGGTTCACAAGGGTCCCGGTTACGATTGAGGGAGTTATAACCCTAGATGTGACTGCTGGAAAGGCCCTGGTAACTCGTATGGAGCCGATGGACTTCATGGGATGTCAAGGCCGCCTATAATGTTATCCTGGGTCGACCAGGTTTGGCTGCACTTCAAGCCATCCCTTCGGCCTACCACATGAAGATGAAGTTTCCCATGCCCTCAGAAGTGGGAGAAGTGAGGGGAAGCCAAGAAGCAGCTCAGAAGTGCTACATGACCTCGATGGGAGGTTCAGTCCTCTCCCTGGAAGCCTCGAACTTCCCCAGGAGGGTAGTCAGACTATCTCCGAGCCGGTGGACGAACAGGAGGAAGTGGCCTTCTCCGAAGAAGATGCCACTAAGAGGTTCCACATCAACAAGGCTCTCTCCCCTCCATTAAGCAAGACATCTCTCGGTGCATACGGGAGAACCGCGACCTCTTCGCTTGGACCACGGCAGACATGTCCGGGATCTCGGAGGAGCTCTTAATGCACCATCTGAGCGTCGCCCCTGGGGTCAAGCCTGTCCAACAGAAGAGGCAAAAATTTTCTCCTGAGCGACAACAGGCAATCAAAAAGGAGGTCGAAAAACTCCTCAATGCCCGATTTATCCAATAGGTAAATTATCCCGGGTGGCTGTCCAATATGGTGATGGTCAAGAAGGTCAATGGGAGCTGGAGGATATGTATCGACTTCACTGATCTCAACAAGGCATACCCGAAGGACCCTTTTCCCCTTCTCAGCATCGATGCCCTGATCGATGTGACCTCCGGGCACGAGCTCGTCAGTTTCATGGACGCCTTCTCGGGATACAACCAAATCCAGATGTTCCCTTTCGACATCCCGAAGACCTCATTCGTGACGGATCAGGGCCTCTATTGCTACCGAGTTATGCCGTTCGGCTTGAAAAATGTGGGAGCTACATATCAACGCCTAGTGAATAGGGTCTTCCAAGACCAAATTGACCGAAACATGAAATTCTACGTAGACGACATGTTGGTCAAGAGCACCCGAGGGCAGGAGCATCTTCTCGACCTTCAAGAAGCCTTCGGGGTGCTCAGGAGGCACAACATGAGACTGAATCCGAACAAGTGTGCGTTCGGAGCCTCATCCGGCAAGTTCTTGGGGTTTATGGTCAGCCAGAGGGGCATAGAGGCCAACCCCGAAAAGATCCAGGCCATTCTCAAGATGGCTTCCCCCTCCAGCGTTAAAGTGGTATAGAGGCTCACTGGGCACCTCGCCGCGATTAGGGGATTCCTCTCCAAGTTCGGAGAAAAGTGCCACCCCTTCTTCAAGGCCCTCAGGGGGGCTAAAGGCTTTGAATGGGGGCAATAGCAACAGGAATCCTTCGACAAGCTTAAAGAATATTTAGCTAACCCCCCGCTCTTGAGCAAGCCAGCACCTAAGGAGGTCCTCTACTTATATCTCGCAGCTTCAGAGTAGACGCTCAGTGCGGTCCTTATAAGGGAAGAGGATAGGACACAGAAGCCCATCTATTATGTGAGTAAGGTGCTTCAGGATGCCGAACTCCGTTACCTTAAGCTGGAGAAGATGGCTCTCGCCCTGGTCATGGCGGCCTAAAAGCTCCGCCCCTACTTCAAATCTCATTCGGTGGTCGTCCTTACCGACCAACCGCTCAAACAAGTTCTCCACAAGCCCAAGACCTTCGGGCGCCTTATGAAGTGGTCCATCGAGCTAAGTCAACATGATATCAGCTACCAGCCCAGAACGGCAATAAAGGCTCAAGCTCTCGCCGAATTCATTGTGGAGAACACCATCCCTGACCCTTGTGAGTCGTCTGCCGACCCCTTGGTCTGGACCGTTTACGTAGACGGGTCCTCTCGCGCCGACGGAAGCGGGGCTGGCATCATCCTAACCGGCCCAGATGCTTTCGTCCTCCAATATTCCCTCTGCCTAAACTTCCCGGCATCGAACAACGAAGCGGAGTATGAGACCCTCATAGCGGGGCTCTATATGGCTCGTAAGGTGGGAGCCAAGTGTGTAAGGGTCTTTAGCGACTCACAATTAGTCATCAACCGGGTAACCGGGGAATACGAGGCAAGGGACGAGCGTATGGACAAGTACTTGGCGAAGGTTAAGGAGCTTCTAGCCTTATTCGAAGATGTTCAACTCCAGCGGGTTCCTCGAGAGGAAACGTGCAGGCGGATGCTCTCTCTAAGCTCGCCTCCTTGTCCCTTCAAGGTCTAGAATGGACCGTCTTGATAGAGGTCCACCTCAAACCGAGTATTGATGAAGATAGCCCGGAGCCGATGAAAGCCTACCCCCTAACACTTGGGGAGAACTGGATGAAGCCCCTCCTCGAGTACCTCAGAGACAGAGTTCTTCCCGAAGATCCAAAGGAGGCGAGGAGAATCAAGACTCGAGCTGAGCGATACACACTCCTTGACAGAGTCATGTACAAACACTCTTACACTCAGATTGACGGGCAACCCTACCTGAGGTGCCTCTCCCCGGAGGAAGCGCTCTATGCCCTAAAAGAGGCCCATGACGGTATGTGTGGCGCACACTTGGGAGCAAGATCCCTCACCCGTAAACTTTTGAACTGCAGCTACTTCTAGCCCACACTACTGAGTGACTGCGAGGAGTATGTCCGCCAGTGCGACTCCTGCCAGAATTTTGCCCCGATTCATCGCCTGCCCCAAGCACAACTCACCTCCTTAGCAAGTCCAATCCCCTTTGCAATGTGGGGGATGGATTTGCTTGGACCCTTCCCTCCAGTTCCAGGCCAGCTGAAGTTCCTGGTCGTGGCGATAGACTACTTCTCAAAATGGATCGAGGCTGAACCTCTTTCGACGATTACTGAGCACAAAGTCCAGAAGTTCTTTTGGAAGAACATCGTTTGTCTGTTCGGGGTACCCCGCATCCTCGTAACCGACAACGGGACTCAATTCACAAAAGAAACCTTTCGCAACTTTTGTGCCGACCTCGACATCCAGCAGCGGTTCTCCTCGATAGCCCACCCTCAGTCCAATGGCCAAGCGGAGAACGCAAATTGACAAATCCTCTCTAGCCTAAAGAAGAGGCTCGACAAATCCACTAAGGGGCTGTGGGTCGAACAGCTCCCCAACATGCTTTGGAACTATCGCACCACCAAAAGAACTCCAACAGGAGAGTCCCCCTTTAACCTCACGTATGGTTCCGAAGCTCTCATCCCCTTAAAAGTGGGCCTGCCTTTACCCCGACTGATAGCCTACAGTGAAGCACAGAATGCGAACCAGCTTCACAACTGCCTAGACCTCATAGACGAGGTTCGCGAGAGTGCTGCAATTCGATAAGAGACCTACCGCCGTATGATCATTCAGTCTTACAACAGGAGGGTACGGCCAGCCAACCTTAAAGAGGGGGACCTAGTGCTCCGAAAGTTGTTGATCTCCAATCCAAGCAAAAAGGGCAAGTTGGCACCGAATTGGGAAGGACCGTATAGGGTCTCCAGAGTTATTCGCCTAGGAGCATATCAACTCGAAGACCTGGGGGGGCAGGAGAATACCGAGGATATGGAACGCGGAGCACTTGATGAAGTACCAAGAGGGTGTCTAAACACCGCTCCAAGCAACTTCCCCAAGGGTGCTCCATAAGACATGTCTAAAGTTCTTACTTGTATTTCATTTTTATCAAAGTGTAAAAGCGGCTCGCAACTTAGAAGCGGCCGCCTAATTGTTTCCAACAAAAGCAATCTTTCCCCACAAGTTCTCTATCTTTGAGTAGTCTAACTCTACTTCGCAAGTTCCCTATTTTTGGGTAGTCTAACTCTACTTACAAAAAAAAAAATCGCATAAAACGACACGCTTGGAGTCCAACACTTGGTTCGACTCAACTTCAACTACTTACTTCTAAGCGAGTACGAAGCGGATCACCATTCGGGATTGCTCCTACAGCTATTGATATTTTCAAAACGACACGCTTAGAGTCCAACACTTTGTTCGACTCTGCTTTAACTACTTGCTTCTAAGCGAGTACGAAGCCGATCACCATTCGAAATTGCTTCTATAGCTGTTGATATTTTCAAAACGACACGCTTAGAGTCCAACACTTGGTTCGACTCTGCTTCAACTACTTGCTTCTAAGCGAGTACGAAGCGGACCACCATTCGGAATTGCTCCTACAGCTGTTGATATTTTCTAAACGATGCGCTCGGAGTCCAACACTTGGTTCGACTCTACTTCATCTACTTGCTTCTAAGCGAGTAAGAAGCGGATCACCATTCGGAATTGCTCCTACAGCCGTTCGTATTCTCTAAAACAACAAGTTCTGAGTCCAACACTTGGTTCGACGCAACCTTTGCTACTTGCGAACGAATAAGTATAAAGCATCCCACCATTTGGAATTGCTCCTACAACTGTTGACAACTACAAATGCTAGCAAAATACACAAGTCCAAAAACAAGTACTATTTCATTAAAGTTTGAGAGACAAGTCTAATTACAGACCAACTACTCATCTTCACATTGAGATACAAAACTTGTGAAACCAAAGATTACAAGAATATAGAGATCCAGCCCCTCCTAGAGGTGGGGATACTTCGGTTAAGAGACACACGGGGGTGACGAATGCTGTGCTACCGATGCCCTACTTCCGCAGACGTCCCTAGTCCTGCGAGCCACGAAGCATCATCCACATCCGATCTAACGGTGGCCCCAACAGATGCTCCGCTCGACGAAGCTGCCACGCCACCGAGCCTGCACTACGAGAGCTGTCGGTGATTGTCCGACGAAGATGAGCAACCTCCATGCTCTTGCCGACAGTTACGTCCTTCAGCTCGTCCCTCTCTGCTGTCATCTTAGTCAAAGAATGACGAAGGCACCTAAGTCTCAGGCCGAGGTTGGCAGCCGTCGACGAGCCCACATCATCGCCTTTGGGTATCGTCTCGCTAATCCTCTCTTCTAAGTTCTAACCATCTGATCTCTAGGTCTCGGCGAACTAAGATAATTCTCAGCTGGTTCCGCTCACGTTCTGCTTTACGAAGCTCCCACTCCACTTCGCGAAGCCGCTCTCGACTCCTAGCAAGCCCTAACCTTGTCGCCCCTAGACCACCCTTGGGACGTGCGACCTCGGCCACCCAAGGCACTTCGGCGAGTGGTAGCACTTCGATGATCTGAAAAGGCCAAGTCAAATTGTTGAGTCCAAACACAGCCACTACAAAACTCGAGAGCAAGCCAAACAAACTGCAGTGAACACTTAGCCAAATTTTTCAAAAAAAAGTTTTTCATTCCATTGGAATTCAAAAAGATACAAGCGGTGGCCGTTCCGCGATTAGGCGATACATTGCTTATCAAAAATTTAAAGTTACAAGTGAAAGCCCGACCTCTTTACCGTGGCTGCCGGTCGCTGCAAGATCCGACCGCTCAGGAGCGTTGACGATCTCTTGGGGCATAACCTCGGAGCTGGGCTCGTTGTCAGCATCCTCGACCTCGGCTTCCGTGTTGTCGTCCCCTTCCTCGCCTTTGTCTAATTCTTCGTCGAAGCCCAGGACGTGGTCGGGGAAGAGGCGCCACCCGGAGCAGTCAACCTCGGGGAAACTTTCCTTCACCTACTCGATGGCGCAGGCATAATCCTTAGCCATATTGGCCACAAGAAACCCTTGAGCCTTCTCCATGGTCGTAGCCGCAGGCTCTTTTGCAGTAGCGATCTTGGCAGCTTCAACGGCCTCCTCCTTTTTCTTCGCCGCCAACTCTTCTGTCAGAGCAGAGTGATGACATCGGCCTCCAGCTTCGTCACGAGGTCGTTGAGGCACTCCATCCTCGTCGTCTTCCCGACCGCCTCAACTCTCAGTTTTTCAAGCTCGTTGGCGATCCGAGCTTTTTCCGCCCGAGCCCTGTCCACCTCCTGCTTCAGCTACTTTTCAAGTTTGGTTATCTTCTCCGTAAGATGACTGAAGTGACAGGTTATCTGCGAGAGGAAAATAAGTTAGCATGAAAACCAAGAAAATACAAGTATGTAACTAGAAAAGCTACACTACTTACCGACACTGCTGCTCGAGCGATTTCGAGGGCATCGTCCCCAACTCCATCGGCATCCATGGCGGCATGGTCCTTTGGCATTGCAAGGTGCTTGACAGCCTGCATGCTCGACGTTGAGTTGCCGAGGAACCCATCGAGCTTTCGGACCTGCCAATCCGAGACATAAATCTTTTTCTGTTCCTCAGTCAGGAACACTTCAGCCTTGGCCGTCAGCGGGGCCGCCTCCATTCCCAAAGCGGCTGCCATCGAGAACTTTCCTGCCTTGAATGAGGCCGAAGTAGCTGTCGTCGTCGTCACCCTCGGGACCACAGTGGCTGACGCCGATGCTTCTTTGACGGCGGTGGCGATTGTTTTTGGCCTTGGGGAGGTCACCTTTGTGACGACCCTCTTCTTCTTCCTCGGAACCTTGTTCCAAGGGCTACACACTGAGCCATCACAGCGTCGTAGTCCATGGTTTCTGCACCAGAAGAAGAGGTGATTAAATGCAAGTAAAAACCGAACAAAAACGAAAAAAACAAAAAGGGAAAACTGCATACTGAGGTTTATGCGGCTGATCCCCCCTTGAAGAGCACCTCCTCGGTCAGATCCCTCCAATCGAGCTTCGGCCGGTCGAGGAGAACCCGAACCATGTCTTCTTCGTTGTGGTAGAGCACCGGAAGCTCCTTCACCGTCTTCGAAACTTCTTCGACCTAGTCCGACGGGATGCACCACGACTCTCGACTCCGGATGATGAAATACTTGTCTCGCTAGTGCTATATCGAGTTGGGACAGCTAATGAGTTGAGCCCCATGCCTCGGAGCCAGGTAGAACCTGAACTCTGACTTTTGCTGCTGGTAAAGTCGGTATAGCGTCCGAAGCACCCTTATATCCGGCTCGATCTCTGCCGCCTGACAATGGAGGATGAACCCGTTGATCACCCTCCACCTATTCGGCATGAGCTGAATTGGGTTGTTCCCGAACCATCGCAGAACTTGGATAGCGAAGGGGTGGAGTGGTAGCTGCGCCCCGGCAATGAAGGCGTCGACTGGCCAGAAGCACATATCCACCGGCATCGGTGAATTGGCCCTCACTCTAGGTCCGGGCAGCATCAGCTCAAACTCCTCGGGGATCAGAAAACATCCCCAAATCGCTACCAGGTCAGCCTTGTTGAGGATGGAGATGGTATCATCAACTTCCGAAGTCTCCCTTGCGGCGTTCTCTTCAAAACTCCGCCCCCTTCCGTACATTATTCGTTCGGCATGCTCCTCCGGAAGCTCCCGAACCCTCTAGAGTCCGGTCAGAACACCAGGCAATCTCCCGAACTCCCCCATTCTGTGTGGTTTCTCGACTACAGTCTCCATGATCACCGAAGTAGGTCCTTCGATGCCTTTGACCTTGTCGACAAGAGGAACCTGGCTCGGAGTCGGCTCATCGGCAACGAGGGGGGAGGGCTCTGTCCTTGGGGAAAAGCGATACATTTGCTAATAAAATAAGCTAAGTGTTGAGTTACCTTGAAGTGATAGCAACGGTCGGAAAGATCACCGGAGATCGATAAGATATCACCTGAAGCTCCCGTTGGTGAAAACTTGTTGCCTGAGTAAAAACTTGAGAAATGACCAAGTGAAAGGTGGGGGTGAAGTTTTATAGAGGCTGCACACAAATCGAGATTAATGGGCTTCAAGAACTCAAGAGACATGCCCATTTACCACAAAAAGACAAGGAACTCGACAGGCTCCTTACTGGTCAATGGTCGAACGGTCAAAGTGCCACGTGTCGTTGACTTGACATCGATGAATTGTCAACATGCCATGCGCATCTCTCGCGGACTTCGGCAGACCTCGCCGAGCGTTCTTCCCACTGACGCTTAAATGTGAGAAAAACATCTCTCTTGGGCTTCGGCAGACCTCGCCGAGTATTCTTGCCACCGATGCCCAAACGTGAGAAAAAATATCTCACTTGGAGTTTGGCACACCTCGCCGAGCGTTCTCGCCACCGATGCCCAAACGTGAGAAAAAACATCTCATTTGGACTTCGGCACATCTCGCCGAGCATTCTTGTCACCAACGCCCAAACGTGAGAAAAAAATATCTCACTTGGACTTCGGCACACCTCGCCGAGCGATCTTGCCACCGACGCCCAAACGTGAGAAAAAAAATCTCACTTGGACTTCGACACACCTTGCCGAGCGTTCTTCCCACCGACACCCAAACGTGAGAAAAAATATCTCACTTGGACTTCGGCACACCTCGCCGAGCGTTCTTGCTACCGATGCTCAAACGTGAGAAAAAACATCTCGCTTGGACTTCGGAACACCTCGTCGAGCGTTCTTGCCACCGACGCTCAAACATGAGGAAAACATCTCTCTTGGGCTTCGGCAGACCTCTCCGAGCGTTCTTGCCACCGATGTCCAAATGTGAGAAAAAACATCTCACTTGGACTTCGGCACACCTCGCCGAGCGTTCTTACCACCGACGCTCAAACGTGAGAAAAAATATCTCACTTGAACTTCGGCACACCTCACCGAGCGTTCTCGCCACCGATGCCCAAACGTGAAAAAAAACATCTCACTTGGACTTCAGCGCACCTCGCCGAGTGTTCTTACCACCGACGCCCAAACGTGGAAAAAAACATCTCACTTGGACTTCGGTACACCTCGCTGAACGTTCTTGCCACTGACGCTCAAATGTGAGAAGAACATCTCTCTTGGAACTTCGGCAAACCTCGCTGAACCCCTTCGACACGTGTCGTCATCTTGAAGCACCGCTAGACCTCGGCAATGAATGTCGAACCCCCTCGACTTCGGTTTCCACCTTGACACGTGTCAGCCAGCCGAGGTGTTTGATGGGGGTCAGCAACCGTTGCCGAGAGTTCTTGCCACTGACCCCCAATCAAGAGAAAGTTTTCCTTCGTACCACTCGAGCCGTCGGATCACCCCGAGACTCACGCGACAGTCTGATCAACGTCTCAGATTGATCCACGTCATCGAGTGTTGATTCACCATTCGATCATCCAGATTTTTGCGCCCAAGGCTGATGGACGATCTAGATCGTGCCAAGTCATAATTAGGTCATTAAAATTATATTTTATTTATTAATTCGAATTAATTATTCAAAAATTGTGAAAAAAAGATCAAAAATTTAGGAAAATTAATTAAAAATTCTAAAAAATAATTATAAATTCGGGGAAACATTTTCGAACCCTCGGATAAGTAATTATTGGTTAGAACAATTAATTAGTGCCCCTGGAAAACAAGTTATTGTTTTGCAAAATTGAATAAATGGTTCGAAAAAATAATATAAAATTGGGAAAAATCTCCGAAAAATCTAGAAGCACCTGGGAACAATCTTGGGCATGCTGTCATCTCAGAGAAGCACTGTTACTCTCCAAACAAGATTCACACCCCCTTTAAGAACTTCGATAAAATCCTATACGCCATTTAAACAACTGAACTTCTTCCCAAAGGCTGTAACACACAGTCTTTGGGAGTTGGGGGCTCGTGATATGGCTAAAAATGGGGTTAAATCGGGACAGTTCAAAGTGGGCACGAATCTTAAAGTCACAGGGGCAAGATGGTAATTTCACCTACAGACGGGTCCGAATTGGGAACCGGATCTATCCTCTTGGAATCGCTAACCCATGAACGGATTTGTTCAACTGAGAACGGGTCTCAACCCGTTAAGGACCAGTTTAACAGGATAGGAGGAAATCCTGCTTCGTCCTTATCCTAGGGGAGGTGGTTCTAACCACCCCTATCCAGCCACACTGGGAAGTAGGGATTCATTCTGATCCTGAAACAGATCCCCACGGCGACTATAAATACCCCCTACCTCCTACTGTCATAGGTGATAACTCTTTGTCTACTCAAGCCCTTTTCCTTTACTTTTTCTGGTATAGACAAGAAAGGCAGAGGGTTCGTCGCCGGGATCCATCCCGGTATTTCGAACGTTTATGCTGGTCCACAGGAGCACCAAGGAGTCAATTTGTCAACAAGGGAAGAAGCCAGATTCAGCCTATTCGAGTTCCTACGAACCTACAAATTCTGCCTATATGCCCCACACCAGATTCAGCGGCAGCAAGAACAGCTCATTGATGACACAAGTCATTCGCTGTGCCATGTCACATGCTTGCATTCCGTAGATTTGGGAAGCGGGGCATGACACTTTAGCTCCAAACCATCTGTGTTCATTTTGCAAATCCAAATCCTGCACTGAAGGCTGTGGGCACGTCAGTTGCTTACAACCGATGCAATATTATAGAACAGCCATCCTCACTATGCCGTAATATAACGATTCTTTATACTATAGCAAAACACAAGCACAACTTGAATGCAAACAAAGTGTAAGGAGTGACTATCCTAAACATGACAGTGTATGTTATGCCTTAGATGTCTAATGAAGACTTACACGACGATGCACTAATGCGTACTTGTTCGGATTCTATGCATCCCATACTACATAGGTCCGAGGGCAAGCCCTTATCGTACTCCTCAATATAGGGTTTAATCCCTCGCCATGAATTACTACTATGGTGACTAATGTATGTTTTAGATATTCTGTGACTATCTAGTACCACCCCGATAATTCTTGAGTATCATACTCCCACTTCAAGTGATTTTGGACACACTGCCTCACCCAGTAATTCTGGAGACGAATACCCACACTGCGAGCTATGACCCCGATAATTCTTGAGTATCGCACTCCCACTTCAAGTGATTTTGGACACACTGCCTCACACCCAGTAATTCTGGAGGCAAATACCCACACCGTGCTGTCATCGGTACCTCATCACACAAACACCCCACGAACATCGCCTCGATCCCAATAATTTTTGAGTAATATCCTCCACCGCAAGCCTCAACCCTGGTAATTCTGGAGATACTTCCCACCACGCTATATAGGCCCTCATACTCGTGTTTGCCCATACCTCCTCACATCTCCACTTAGTGACTAACCCTATGTTTTAGTTTTAAAAATTATTACAACCTAGAGTTAGCTTACCCTACCAGACTTAAACCAATACAAGAGAAAGTCATCCCACACTGACTACTTCTCAAAGAAAGAGTCAACCCACAC
Source organism: Hemerocallis citrina (assembly GCA_017893485.1). Lineage (NCBI taxonomy): Eukaryota > Viridiplantae > Streptophyta > Magnoliopsida > Asparagales > Asphodelaceae > Hemerocallis > Hemerocallis citrina. The sequence continues at coordinate 139,753,751 of CM030367.1, forward strand.
TAGTTACTCCTCAGATTCTCATAATAAAAACTGCCGGTCACTAGGGTCTCGCCTAGCCTCTAGATTCCAGCAACTATCTCATTCTAGAGATCAACAGAATTCTATGTTCAACCCCAACAATATTATTTCAATTTTCAAAATGAGAATTTTCTTCAACCCTTGAAGTATTCAACTAACATAATTCATTCACTAACTATTCCCAACTCAAATTGCCTCATAAATAATTTTCAATTAACCAAATCAAGACAATCACTTCTAAAGCCTTCTCAAAACTTATTTTCTTCAAATTAATTTCCTTTCAAAAATAACTCTTTCTACATTTTAAACAAAACTCATTTCTTCATTCAAAACTTTCCGAAATTCATTAGAACCATGCTCAAAATTATTTCTTTCGAATCCCAACTTCATATCACTTTTATTTAAAAATCAAACTTAATGATCTTCAATTAAATGTGCCTTCAATTTTGAAGCCCAACTCAATATATAAACAAAACATACACCTTTTATAATTCAAAATTTTATTTTTAGAATAGTATATAAAATCTCCTAATTATTTCACTAATGTTTCATAAATTTTCATACATTCACCCATTAAAGAGGTTACTCAAGGTCCCAAAAAGTGTTTTTAAAAAATATAAAAATAGCTGGCCATACCCTGGATCGAACTAGGGTCAGCATGGAGAAAGCCCAACACCCAATCATTGGGGCCATTGTGCCCAAGGTTCAAAACCTCCAATACTATTTAAATACTCTAGATCAATTCATATCATCTTAAAAAAAATTAAAATAAAATAAAAATAATAAAAAATAATAAAATAATAATAATAATAAAATTTGCAACCCCAGAGAAAAACCCCACTCGAACCCATGCTGACAGAGAGGTGGCACAGCGCCCACCCACTGAGCCATAGCTCAGATCACATACTATATGGTGTTTAAATCCTCAAGTAATTAACCTCGTGTAATTTCCTCTTTTCACACATATACACATTCAACTATTTTGTTCCTCCCATTAAATTAATACGATCAATCTACACATTCTGAAATAATCAGAGGAACAATATACTGAATTCTATTGCAACCATAATTCTACACAAATAAAATAAAGGATTTCTAACTCTTATAGAATAACTTAATTACCACAAGAATTTACAAAATACTAATCTACTTCACATAACAATATTTTTCTTCTTTTTCCATGGCAACTAATAATATGAGAAATTTTTTTCAAGATAAATTTAAATTCATACTCCGTCAATTCTTCTATAAAAGCTACCCACTCTAAAGAGAAACACATTATAATATTACACATGCTAATTTACAAAACTTCTAAACTTTTATTTCATAAATATACTTTAATTAACATGCATTCCACTCAAATTTTTTGGAGTTTCTCTTATCACACGCATCACATTCAACGAGAACAAATTAAATCATTCTACATCTATAATTTAAATTTTAGAGTATCTACACATGCAACTACTCAACAAATTCAAGAGTATAAAGGAACACCCACCTAATAGGAGAATACAAAAAGTAATTTCACCTTGAAAAGCCCTCCAAAACTCCACAAAAAGCTAGCCAAATCCTCCCGAAAAATGCACAGCAAGCCTACACAAAAGCTCCCCACGCTCAGCCTCATTGTTTGCTTAATTTTCCTTTTTTTTTATTAGGATCAAGTGAGCAAATGTTAAGCTTTGGGATTTTATTAAATAGATAATTAATTAGGTAGTTATGGCCACTACCCCCACCCTGTCTCCCCATTACCCAACGTTCAAGAGACCAAGTCATTTTCCTCAATGTTCTCACGTCAGGATATTTCCTTGTGTGCACAATGCACATGTGCACGTGCAAGTGCATTGTGCACACCACCTCTTATATATATATATATATATATATATATATATATATATATATATATATATATATATATATATATATATATATATATATATATATATATTATGCCCATGAGCTTCAAAATAAAATAAAAATAATATTAATAAAGCAAAGTGAATTAAGAAAATGAGAAGAACATGAATAGAAAATTTTCACGTGCATTACATGTGCAGAAATGTGAAAATTAATTTATTATATGTATATATATATATTTCTGGGATGTTACAACACTCCCTCCTAGATTAGTTCCGTCCTCGGAACTACACTTAAGGAGTGAGAAAACAAAAGCAAACGAAAAGTTTACAAAATCTAATCAAAAAATTCAGGGTGATCTCTCATCATCCTCTCCTCAGATTTTCAAGTGGCTTCCTCAATCAATTGGTTCCTCCACACAACCTTGACCATAGGTATAGTTTTATTTCTCAAAACCTTCTCCCGTCGATCTACAATCTCCACAGGACGCTCCTTGTAACTCAGGTCCAACTGCAGAACCTCGGGCACTTCCGGCAGATGATGACTCGGATCCGGAATATAACCTCGTAACATAGACACGTGGAAGACATTGTGTACTTGGGCCAGTTCCTCCAGTAATTCCAGCCGATAGGTTGTTTTTCCAATCCTCTTCATTATCTTGCAGGGTCCAATGTATCTCGGGGCTAACTTTCCACTCTTCCCAAACAGAATTACACCCTTAGTTGGAGATACCTTCAGGAATACATAGTTCCCCTCTTCAAACTCCAGGTGTAATAACCAGAATTTTATGAATGTGAAATTGTAGATTTTACGTGTTGTGCATGTGCAAAATTTTGTATAAGTATTCTCTTACGAAATAATTTTCTATAACATGAACAAATAATTATTATCTCATTTTCTTATTTCTTTAAGCCCATTTTTTTTTCTTTAAGGAGCCTAAGTTTGTTTTTCTAAACTAAGCCCAACTTAATAAATTAAGTATTTCTTTTCTAAAAGCCCACTATTTTTCTTTTAAAAAGCCCATGAATTAACTACTTTTAAATTAACTTGTCATGTAGACACATTTTTAGACAATTAATTATTTTTGTAATGTACAACTTTAATTATTGGACACTAGTTGGGACACGTGCATGCACGTGTGTGTGCATTGCACACCCAAGGGTGGCCAGTATGCATGGAGTGGAGTGGTAGAGTGGATTTGTGTGCATGGGTGGTTATTTGCTTATGGGTGGTTGCTACAACTTCCCATCTTATCCTAGACATTCATCTACAACCATCTAGTGTAATCCTAGCTCTCCAATCTATCCTAAAACTAGTATAAATACCCCCTACCTTCATGCATACAACCATAAGAAAAATAATTGAAAGAAAGAAACTATAGGAGAGTAAAAGATTGAAAGAGAGTAAAAGATTGAGTGCATTAGTGTGTGGGTGTGTCCCCTACCTTGGAGATCGGCTACTTCAACCCACGGCAAGGAGGAAGGCTCGGGCTTCACCAAGTGCAAGGAGAGGGAACATCGTGGTGGCTCATTCTAGGAGGAGAAGGACTGCTCGTGCGTTCAAGGAGATCGTAGGAGCTTTGTAGAATTTTCTTCAAATAGGTGGGTGGTTTTCTATACTTCTAATATTAGATATCATGCTAGGAAATTTTGATACATATGCATGCCAAAAGAACTAATAAGATTATCACTTATTGACTCTAAAGAGGACTTGCTAAATGAATGAGTAAATGCTTGATGAATTGTGTGCTATTGGTTATAAATTGTGTTTAATGTGACTAAAATTCACTTTTTGCCATGAAGTTGTAGAATTGGAACCATGTAATTGTAGAAAAAGGTTCATGTGTTGATTAGTGAATGAATTATTGAATTTTTGCGCTTATTGAACCCTCGTATTATTTTTGCTCAAAAATACAACTTAAATTATAAGCATTATGAATAAAGAGGGAAAAAAAACAAGAACTTGCGCTTTTAATAAAAACTTAATGCAAGAATTTTGAGTAGAGAATTTGTTAAAGTGATTTCTTTGCAACTTGCAAACATAGAACATAAATTAGAGTGAAAATACTTTTATTTAATGTCAAAAAATTATTTTAAAATCATTTATTTATTAAATATATGTAAATTCAGTATTCTGGAAATTTTTAGAAGTTTTTGTAAAGAATGAACTAAGTTACGATCGTTTGAAAAATAGAATATCTTCCAATAGACAGAGACTCGACTTAAACTTATTTTTAACCAAGCCTATATCAGTTAATCCCTATGGTCATACTGGTTATAGGGGAGCTTTAGTTGCGTTACTGTAGCACTGTGGGTGTGTGGGTTCGAGTCTCGGCAAGGGGTTTTTATTCCAAAATTCGTTTTTTTTCCCCATACACCGAGAATCAAACTCAAAACCCTCCCACTCCCCCTTTGTGACAGTTGGGCTCCTTGTCCCTTTTGGCTAGCGCGTGGGGCCTTTGGGTCTCGGTGACTTTGCACTGTGTGTGTGGGTGTGTCCGATTCGAATCTGGCTGTGGCCAAAATTTGGGGAAAAAATATTTTCTTTTTTTTTAATTTTATTTTACTTTGACTATTGTGATTCTTACCATATATATATATATATATATATATATATATATATATATATATATATATATATATATAAAGAATAGGGTGAAAATAATAGAAAATCCTTGAGTTTATAAACTTCAAAAAAAAAATATTATTTTGGAATTATGGACCCTTAAAAAGAGAAATACAATCTTTTTAGAGTGAAGAGTTCACTTTAGTTTTGATCTTTTGAGTTTCTAAAGTAAAGAAAGTGAAAATCTTGAGTATGGAAATAATTGCAAAGAGATGAATTGAGACTTTTGTTAAGTAGAATCAAATAAAAATTTCCTTTTGAATATGCAAATTGTGCATAGAAATGTGTTAGAAAGAGAATGTGATGAAATGTGAAATTTTGTGGACACACTACAAAAGGCAAGACCTTCCCCGGCGTTTTTTTGGAGAATTCCCGGCGTTTATAAACGCCGAGGTTTACCCCTTTGGCGCTTCGGAAAATGCCACCGCAAGCGCCGGGTTCGCGTCCACCGGGGAAGAACATGGGATACCCCGGCGTTTGTAAACGCCAGGGAATGTCAAGATCTATCCCGACGTTCGGGAAATGCCGTAGCAGGCTCATTTTATTTTTTATAATTTTTTCATTAAAAACCTTTCCCGGCGTTTTAAAACACCGGGATATGTATTTAATTCTTTTTTTTTTCAAATCAAAATACCTATAATTCAAATCACAATTATTTTCAAAAATTAATTTTCACAATTCTATGAATCAAAAACACAATAAACAATAGAAAAATAATTTATTAAACAAATTTATTCCAATAATCACGAATAACAATTATACAATGCTGTCTAAATCATCTAGTAATTCAATTCAATTGATTTCAATAATTACATATATGTACAAGTGTTTAAGAGCACAAAAACAAAAAAACTTAAGTGCGTAATCACAAAATGCCGGGGTAGTTTCACAGGGAAAACCCCATTGGTTTGTAGTGCAAAACAACAACAACAACAAAAGGAAATTATAAGCCCTCCTCTATAGTCATCATTTCTGTAACTATCTTGTCCATGGCGTTCATCAGAATCTCTAGCACTGCGATCTTCATCTCGGTAGTGGGGGTCTCTACCTCTACAAAATGTACTGCGAAACCTTTACAATAACACGAGAACAAAAGAAAACCCATTAAGTTTTCAGCAACAGATTTCAAGCTGTCAATATGTCAATGCTACTGTCTTGACTGGTTTTTAACACGAGAAAGAAATGCTTTAGTGTTTCTTGACAGGGAACCATTACCCTCTTCCTAATCTTTTCCTCCCTCTAATTTTCCTTCTTTTCATAAACCAACAATTCTCCTTTCTTCTAGGACTTTTCCTTGATCTACAGTCACTTGTGTTGGTTATGCAGAAAGCTCACGTGACCAAAAAGCAATTTCTCATTCATGCAGGATTAAGGTTTGTTGGTGGTGGAAGAGCATCTTCTTTATGACAATTAGGTGGACAGCATAGTTGGTGCAGCATCTAAGGAGCGAGGACTATATACTTAACCTACAATTTCATTATATGAATTTTTTTACTAGTTGATGGTTGTACGAGTTTTATGCTCATTTCTTCATTTGGTCATGTTTTCAAAATCTTGTGGCTTATTCCACAACTCCTCTTATTTCTGTATATATGAAGCTTCAAATTCAATTGTAGCTGATATTTATCTCCAAAAAATGTTTTTAAAATATAAGAATAAATTCTAAAATCCTACTAGAAAAATTTGTAGTTCAATATCATGCTTGATTGGTTTAATTTTCTGCATAATGATATAAATGAGTTGAAAATAGTGATGCTGAATGAACTTTGTTTGTTTCAATTAAAAGCATAAACAAAATTTAAAGATTGTGCTCCATTATTATTAATAGTTGAAGAAGATTAAACAAGTGAACTTCGGTAAACTTACACCCTTCACCTGGTGTAGCATGCTTGTTCAATTTGGTGCTAGAAGGCAGACTTATTTAGATGATACATACATTTAGATGACCAAAATTATTGCTTTAAAAAAATATATATATGGAAATGTTAGTAACTTCGCAGTTTCGTATATTTGTGTATCTTCCATATTTATATATGAGCTGCATTTTTAAAACAAGGGAAATAAAACAAGTAATTTCACTTCTTTAGTAGGATTGACAAATAATTACCATTGTGTTAATTTGTCTAGACATCAACCTGTATTGATATATATCACAAAAGAACAACATAAAGAGTGTGAACTAATATTGACGAGCTACCAAGAATGAATTGATCTTAAGATAGGTAGTAGTTACTGACCTTTTCAATCTGAGAAGGCACATGCCTCAACAGGGTGGCCAACGGAATTTATTCCTTCTCTAATTTCTTACTTGAAAGATCTGCACCAATAATGGGCTCTTGAATTAATTCAGAACAGATGTAAAAAGGAAGTACATAATTTCACAAATTTGATGGAAAAAATATGATCTGATGACTAAATATTTAGACTTAAGTAATCTGAAAATAATAAGGGTTTAAAACTGAAAATATTCGAACTGCCACATGAATGGATTAAATGTAATAAAGATCGAGTCTGAACATATTGACATAAGAACCAGTCAAGACAGTAGCATAACCAAGTAGAAGAAAGCATAGAAAGATAGTTAAAAATATAATTTCAATAAAACCAAAACAAAAGTAATGAATTTAGTACTTGTATCTGGTAAGCATGTTCACGAATTTCATCAATTACACGTTCCCAGCCATGACCACAGTTAAACGCTGAAATCCAGTAGTGCAAGAAATGAGGTGCTCAACAGCAGTCATTAAACAAATTAATTCAGAGTGATATAGAATAACACGGAACCCAATTATAAATTAAAACGATTCCCATAAATTAAAGCTTACTAGTTACGAGTAGCCTGCGCAATATCTGCTAGATGGGATCCATGAGGTCCCCGAGGCTCATTACTTGTAGCATCAAGAATCTGAAAGGTAATGTTATCATTAACATTAGTTTTACCATTCGTTCAACAAACACAACCAAATCAGAAAACCCAGTAGGAAAGAAGAAAAAACAGCGTAAATAAATTACCTTCTGCTCTATTTCAGGTACTTTCAAAACTTTTTTGTTCACCTCTCGCTTGCTGCAAACAAATTTAAGAAAACAAAAATAAATATATGCTTTCCTATTCAAGCATAAACTCAAAAGTTGAACAACAAGCAGAGACTAGAACTCTTACAGGTCCCGAACAGTCTGATCAAACGCTTTCTTCATGACTCCTGCAGCTGCAAAGCAAAGCCCGTCCCCCAAATCTCTAACAAACAACTCAAAGCAGCCTACATATAATAAATAATACTGAATGGTGAATAATTGGTGAAAGTGGTGACGCGTCTAATTCCTAACTAAAATGTTGAACAACAGCGATAACAGGGTGTATTTGAACATCGACAGTGAACAATGTAAAAGTAGAGATAGCCAGCTTTGATAGGCCAATTACATAATCCATAAATGTAGGGTACCTGTGTGCACTGTGGTTTGTCATACAGCACGAACCTTAGGAAGCTTAAGATATATGATTTAATTGTGGATTCTTTTCTTTCTACACATGTTAATGAATTAATTTATATATATAACAACATTGGTTTGTAGTGCAAAACAACAACAACAACAAAACACCCCACTTCTTCTATCACCCCAGCACACTCGGTGGGGAACAAAAGCACATAGAAATTATATACACAACCTTCAAGCTTAGAACCAATAAATAAGTTATACCCTAAACCCCAAATGATAATATATAAATCCAGTACAAAGACAACAACATTTGGAATCTGGGTTATCATTAGATGTTGCTTCCCTTTACACAGGGACTGTCAACCATGATAAATTGATAATGATCAACATGAAAACAATATGCTAAAACCTGATTAAATCTATGCTAACCTGGTAGGAATAGCAATTTATCTAGATTTCCATCTTAGGGTAGGATTAGTTATTGACCTGAGGGTAAACTTGCATCTTTAAAACACTTTGTAAATTAAAGGGCTCAATAACAAAAATTATAAACCAGTTGTTACTTGGTTGATAGTGTCACAATACAAATGTAATAACTTCAACCCTTTATATGACTTGGAAGTTTCAGTATAGTGTGGCAGGGTCTTTTGACAAATAAACAAACAATTCAAGTGCACAAATCTTAAAGAAAAACAAACCTGAAGAGACCACGTCACATTCAAAGCCCTCCTTCTTCCCTCCCCCTTCTTCTTCTTCTTCTTCTTCTTCTTCTGCCACCAAATGAGAAGGAGAAGTAAACTCCCGCTCAACCAACACACTAGTGGGCCCCACAAACTCCTCATCCTCTCCATCATCATCATCATCATTCTTCTTCTTCTTCCCTTTCCTGATGCAATGCTTCGGCAACCTCGCCAGGCTCCTAAGACGAGGGATTGAGAGCCCTCCTTCTTCCCTCCCCCTTCTTCTTCTTCTTCTTCTTCTTCTTCTTCTTCTTCTTCTGCCACCAAATGAGAAGGAGAAGTAAACTCCCGCTCAACCAACACACTAGTGGGCCCCACAAACTCGTCATCCTCTCCATCATCATCATCATCATTCTTCTTCTTCTTCCCTTTCCTGATGCAATGCTTCGGCAACCTCGCCAGGCTCCTAAGACGAGGGATTGAGGGCGACGAGGGAAAGAGGGATCAAATTAAGGATTTTGGAGAGAGGGCGACGAGGGCGACGAGGGAAATAGCCAAGATTTTGGGGGGATTCGGCGCGAAGGACAAAAATGGGGAGATAGGGTTTTGGGGGAAACGAGAGAGCCATAAAAAATGGCGAAAGTGAGAAAGGGACGTGGGGATATTGGGCTGGGCCATAAAAAATGGCGACAAAGCCCGGCGTTTTTTAACAAACGCCGGGGAATTCTATTATCCCGCTGCCGCTTTTCCAAAGCGCCGGGATATATACGCCCTTGATTCCCGTGTCTTTAGAAGTGACATGTTTCAATGAATGCGAAATGAGGACTTATACTAGAACGTGGCTAAGACTCTACATCGACAAGCATGAAAAGTACTTAAAAGAGAATTTATGAAATTTTTTTGACCAAGTTTGGGTCGTTGATAATGAATGTTGTTGAAAGGACCGATGTAGGAGTAATGCTAGATTCTAGAATAGTAACCTCAGATTATACATAAGGATGAGATACATAGTGAAGATGTGATGAACGTAAGAGACAAACATGAGTATGAGGGTCATTGGATTGACGACGTGAGAGTGTCCACAGGATGTCCCATGATGCGTCATGATTAGGATGTGGATACTACTCTAGAGTATCGTCCCGGTGGCGACGCTTATGGGGTGATCTAATGATTGCGGGTGGTGTCACGTTTATGGTAGGAGGTGAATTACCACATGATGCCTGCATGATGAGTCATGTGTCAGTGCATTGAGATTCTCTCCAGGGCGCCTAGACGTGAGTTCGTAGTTCATAGAATGCCTAAGATACTTACCGTAGTTACAGTAGTAGATTACGTCATGGCGAGGGGTCGTACCTTACAAGATGAAGAACGATTAAGGGCTTGCCCTTGGACCTATGTAGTATGGGCTGCATAGACTCTGAACAAGTACGCATTAGTGTCATATAATGTAAACAACCTGCATTAAGTACTAAGTGCACAGCACAACACGATATCAATAGGATAGTCCCTTGTAGTTTTACTTGTGATCAAGTTTGTGGTTGTTTAAGTATGGAAAATCATTATACTGTTTCCGGCATAGAAAGGATGGCCATGTATAATATTTCGTTAGTAAATGAACTGACGCGCCCACAGTTTCATATGCAGAAAAAAGAGGTTGACAAATTAAAGTATACATGCTGCTTAAAAATTGATTTAAATGTTGTGTAATTGTTCCATGTAATCACTGTAAATTGCTTCCGCTGTATGAATATAAATGTGTAATGAAAATCTGATGTAAGAAATGTTCTTAATTTCCTTGTAAAATTGTACGAAAGAAATGTAAAGATCCTGTGGAACTTCGAATTCAGTTGTATTTTGGAATTCGGGGTGTTACACCAGGTCTCTTCTTCGATTGTCGACGTAACTCTTTTTCCTGCTCTGTGCGTCAACCAGCCTCTTCCTGATCAGATCAATTTTATCTGAAGTTTTCTGCACTATTTCGGGCCCATACATCTGCCTTTCCCCTATTTCATACCAGCACACCGGTGTCCTGCACGTCCTTCCATACAAAGCTTCGTATGGTGCCATACCGATGCTAGTTTGAAAACTGTTGTTGTAGGCAAATTCCACCAAAGCTAAGTACCTCTCTCAGTTGACACCGAAGTCCAACATGCAACACCTCAACATATCCTCCAGTACCCGATTGACTCTCTCAGTCTATCCATCATTTTGGGGATGAAAAGCAGTACTAAAATCAGTCCTGGTCCCCAATGCTGCCTGAAGACTCTTCCAAAAATGCAACGTGAATCTCTCATCTCGATCTAACACAACTGATACAGGGATTCCATGTAGTCTCATGATCTCCCGACATACAGTTCTGCCAACTTCTCCATAGACCAAGTGACCTTTTTTGCCAAAAAGTGAGCAGATTTGGTGAGTCGATCGACTATCACCCAAATCGCATCATTCCCCTTGGGACTTATGGGTAGCCTTATAATGAAATCCATGCTGATGTTATCCCACTTCCACTTCGGAATGGGTAACGGCTGCACCAATCCTCCGGGTCTCTGAGTCTCTGCCTGATTTGCTGACAAGTCGCTCACCTTGCAACAAAATCTGTCACATCCCTCTTCATTCCTAGCCACCAGAAATGTTGTTTGATATCCTTGTACATCTTGGTACTCCCTAGATGTACTGATAAAAGAGTAGTGTGTGCTTCCTGTAGAAGGTTTTTTTTGGGTTCTGCTTGATCCGGTACACACAACCTCTCTCCAAGCCACAACACTCCATCCTTTACCTGGAATTCTGCCAATTTACCTTCACTGACCTGTTCTATCATGTTCTGAGTCTCCAGATCGGATTTCTGACCCTCAATAATCTTCTCCCTCATCGTGGGCTGAAGTCTCAACTGTGCTAAAGACGTTCCCAGTCCTTTCAACGCCACTTCTATCCCTGCTCGATCGAGCTCCTTTGCTAGTCTTTCTTGATTCACGATCAAACGAGATAAACTTCTCTTCCGACTGAGTGCATTGGCCACCACATTTGCCTATCCTGGGTGGTACCTTATTTCAGGACAGATGTCTTCCAATACGTCCAACCACCTTCTTTGCCTTAAATTCAGATCTCTTTGCTGGTACATGTACTTCAAGCTCTTGTGATCTGTGTACATATTAACCTTTTTCCTGTACACATAGTGCCGCCACTACTTCAACGAAAGATAATTGCTGTCAATTCCAGATCATGAGTTGGGTAATTCTTTTCATGCGGTCTCAGTTGCCTAAACTCATAAGCTATTACCCATCCCTCTTGCATCAACACACAGCCCAACCCACAATGTGAAACATCGTTGTAGATATCATAGTCGATCCCTACTCTCGGCAAAGCCAGTATTGGAGCGGTAGTCAATCTTTCCCTTAACTCCTGAAAACTTGCCTCACACTGCTCCATCCACTTAATGTGTAACACCCCGTAGTTAAACGTGTATATATAATCTTATATTGGGATAATATAATAATTATATATATATATATATATATATATATATATATATATATATATATATATATATATATATATAATGAGAAGTGAGTGGTTGGTTGTTGGCCCATAGAAGATTCCCATGGATTTAGAATCAAAGGAATTGATGATGGAGCCTATAGGATGGTCTATGGAGCTATGCATGCATTAAATGGATGAATGGAAAAAATGAGAAGAGTGCATGCATGCCATGGTGTGATAACGTGGCTTGCTTGGGCTGATAAATCCCATATCGGAAATGAATAGGTGTGCATGTGTGTGTATATTAGGAACCAAGTGATGAAAGGTCCCCAAATGGTTAACCCCCCTTTTGATGGTGCCTGTGGTGGGCGTGGCTAGAGTTTTGGGTCCGTTCTTTCGCGTTCGCGCACACGTAGCCGTGTGCGCAGCTAAGCCGGGCTTGGGGCACTACAAAATGGTATCAGAGCCGACTTTCTATACCGATTGTGGGTCAGAGTGGGTTAGAGGTATGTCTGGCTAAGGACAGTACGCTGGTAGAGACTGAGGATAGTACGCTAGCAGGGTACTCCACTCCACATCGACTGGAAAGGCGGTCCTGTATTAGCTTGCGGGTCCCAGGCTCAGTGAGGATGCTGAGTTCGTAAGGAGGGATGTGTGTAACACCCCGTACTTAAACGTGTATATATAATATTATATTAGGATAATATAATATATATATATATATATATATATATATATATATATATATATATATATATATATATATATAATGAGATGTGAGTGGTTGGTTGTTGGCCCATAGAAGAATCCTATGGGCTTAGAATCAAAGGAATTGATGATGGAGCCTATAGGATGGTTTATGGAGCTATGCATGCATTAAATGGATGAATGGAAAAAATGAGAAGAGTGCATGCATGCCATGGTGTGATGACGTGGCTTGCTTGGGATGATAAATCCCACATCGGAAATGAATAGGTGTGTATGTGTGTGTATATTAGGAACCAGGTGATGAAAGGTCACCAAATGGTTAACCACCTTTTTGATGGTGTCTGTGGTAGGCGTGGCTAGAGTTTTGTATCCGTTCTTTCGTGTGCGCGCACACGTAGCCGTGTGCGCAGCTGAGCCGGGCTCGGGCGCTACATAAAGCTCACTTTTTTCCTTGAAAGTCCTGTGAGTGGCACGGCTATCTGAGCATAGCCCTGAATAAATCTTCTATAGTATCCTGTTATCCCCAAAAAGCTTCTGATTTCTTTCATCGTAGTCGGTCTTGGCCAGTCTTTCACTACCTCAATCTTTTGTGGGTCAGTGGTCACTCCCTCCTTAGAAAGAATATGACCCAAGAAGGCGACTTCGGTTTTCCAGAAGTCACACTTAGACAACTTTGCATATAACTTTTGCTCCTGCAACTTCTTCAGTATCTCTGCTAGGTGCCCATCATGTTCTTCTTCTATCTTGAAGTAGACCAAAAATGTTGTCGATGAACACTACGAAGAAAGAATCGATGAACGGTCGCAGGACCCTGTTCATCATGTCCATGAAGATAGCAGGTGCGTTGGTTACTCTGAACGGCATGACTAAGAACTCGTAGTGACCATGTCAAGTTCTAAATGCCGTCTTGTGCACATCTTATTCCTTCACTCGGACTTGGTGATACCCCGAATGTAGATCTATCTAAGAGAAAACTGGTGCTCTTTGCAATCGGTCGAACAAATCGCCAATTTGCGGAATTGGATACTTATTCTGGATAGTCACCTTATTTAGTTCCCTGTAACCGATGCACATCCTCATTGATCCATCCTTCTTATTTACCAAAAGAACTGGTGCTCCCCAAGGTGATGCACTTGGCCTGATGAATCCTTTGACCAACAACTCTTCAATTTGCTTCTTGACCTCATCATGTTCCGCTGGTGCCATTCTATACGGTGCCTTAGAAATGGGTGCACTCCCTGGCTGAATGGAGATGATGAACTTTACATCCCGATGAGGCGGTAGCCCTAGTAGGTCTTCCAAAAATACTATCGGAAAATTCCGGACTACAGGAATCTGCTTGACTTCCCCATGAATCTTCTGCTTAGTCAGAGCTGATACCAACTGTTTGCACTTTCGCTTCCCATAAAATGTAACTGCTGGTCCTCTTGGTGCCTTTATCAACACTTCCTTAATCTTGCACTCAATAGTGGCACTGTAAATTGACATCCAGTCTATGCTGATGATGATGTCGACCCCTAAAACTGCCAACTCAATGAGGTCGATGTCAAAGATTCTTCCTCCGATTTCGAGGTCACACCCTTCATAATATCGGTTGATAGTCAATGTTTCTCCTGACGGGGTAGCTAAAGCTAAAATTTTGCCAGGAAAAATTTTCGGTTCGACTCCCAATCATTTTGCAAAAGAAATGTGACACAAATGTATGAGATGATCCAGTATCGAACAAGACAGTTGCCTTTATTCCATTAATTATAATTTCTCCTGTTACATAATCAAATGCTATCAGTACACAACACTTTCTAATAAAAACAGGAAATAACAACAGTAAATCTCTATTCGAGTGCCCCCATACCGGTGATGACATTATCAGCATCATCCGCATCAACTTCAGTCAGGGCAAACACTCGTCCCTTCCGGTAAGGCTTCTTCCCTTACTCTGCTTGCTTCTGCCTCTGTCCTCACTGCTGGAATTAGGGACAAAAGGGCTTCGTATGGCCTTCCTTCCCACAATTTAAGCAAGTCACGGGGTTCCGAGGCTTGGTGCAGTTGGTCCTGAAATGACCCGCTTCTCCACAATTGTAGCAAGTAACATCCGGGCTCCTGATGCCTCTGTTACCTACCCTCGCCATCACAGAAACGGAATTTTCCCCCGTTGGTCGGAACCTCTGTGCTAGGAGCTGTCCCCTGAAGTTACTTTTTGTTTCGGGCCTCTTGCCACTGCTCTAGCTTTTCTTCTTGGTCTGAGCCAACTGGTACTACTCCATGTCGGCTTCCGTGGCTGCAGCCCTCCTGACCAACTTGTCAAACCTCCGATACCTAGGGGTATCATCCGAGACCTCAGACTTGGCCTCAATCCCTTTTCAAACTTCTGGGCATTCTTTGCCTCGTCCATAACCAATTCCGGCGCATACCTCAAGAGCTGAGTAAACTTGGTCTCATACTCCCGAACAGTCAAACTTCCCTGCTGTAAACCTAGGAATTCCATAGTCTTCTTCTCCTGCACGTCCATCGGCAAATAATGGCTGCGGAACTCCTCCAAGAATTCCTCCCAAGTGATCGGTTCATTCCCTAGGGCTCACTTCATGGACTGCCACCAGACCCCAGCATCCTTCTCAAGCTACTTGGTGGCCAACTTCACTTTGCTTGCCTCGGGTGTTTCCAAGACCTCAAATACAGTTTCTATCTGTCTAATCTAGTCATCCACTGCATCTGGATCTGCCTTACCCTCAAACACTGGTGGTTTCATTCACTTGAACAATTCCACTAATTTGATTGCTTCTGGGACCTGTACTGCCTGTCCCACTCTGGTACTTCGGGTCACGTTCGCGGCAAAGGTATTGATAGTCTAGTACACCCTAGCCAACTCTGTTTCCAGATCGAGTCTGTTACGCTCACCACTTGTCCTTCACCATCACGGGTTCTTCGTCCGGCCATTTCTGAGTCATAAAACCTCATTAATCATCAAAAATAGCAAAGACATGTACTTTCTTCAACATAATTCATTTCATTTCCAAAATAAACTCTTTACATTCAGAAATAAAAGCTTTTCCCAAATACACCCATTACATGAAAACATCAGAAAAGAAACTCCAACATAAATAGTCTAGATACTATGGTTCCTTTTAGCTTCCCTGAGCTCTGCCCGTAGTTCATCTATTACTCTTCGCATCTCCGTGCACTGCTGATGGCATTCCTGTTTTCCCCCAACGAGTTTTGTTGTCTAGTTGGGTCAAATGCCGGGCGTTCCTGTGTCGAAGCTTTTCTGGATCCCCCACTCGCTGGCTTAAATCTGCATTATTCTGCTTGTCTTCAGCGTGATGAGCTTCCATGTGGATTACTCTCCACTTATGGATGATCAGTTGCTTCGGGAGGAAAGCGATAATGTGATCCTTCCTGTCGCGAGTTGGCTCTTCATCTGAGGACTCATCAAGAGACTCAGGTGGAGGTGGAGTAATCTCTCGGGATTCGGGCAGCTCCTCTTCTTCCTCCTTCGGATCTTCTCTTTCTTCAAGTTCCTCCTCCTCTTCAGGGTCTTCCTCTTCTTCAGAATCTTCCTCAAGGAACCATTCCACTTCATCAAAGGGATCGTGGTTATCAGTCATCCTATAAGGAAAGAGAGAAGAAAACGTCAGTGTATAGAGCAACACAAATGTAAATCACTTACATTTAAATCTCTATAAACTGAACTCACACTTCTAATGTCCACCCTAATGTAGCGTCCTTGTAATTTTGTACTACTTATTGAAGTTAGCTCTGATACCGCTCTGTAACTGCCCGAATTCAAAAACACGATAATTCGTAGCACAACAAGATCTTTTACTTCAAATTCGTACAATTTTACAAGGAATTTAAAACTTTTTCATACAAGAATGTTCTTTTACAATAACGCAGTAGAAAATAAATAATTGCAACACAAAAAAAATATAACTTGAACGAAAGCAACTAAAATCTGAAAGCAATCTTTAGCTCCAAATCATCTTTGTGTTCTTTTGCAAATCCAAATCCTGCACTGAAGACTATGGGCACGTCAGTTGCTTACAACCGATGCAATATTATAAAACAGTCATCCTCACTATGTCGTAATATAACGATTCTTTATACTATAGCAAAACACAACCACAACTTGAATGCAAACAAAGTGTAAGGAGTGACTATCCTAAACATGACAGCGTATGTTATGCCTTAGATGCCTAATGAAGACTTACACTACGATGCACTAATGCGTACTTATTCGGATTCTATGCATCTCATACTACATAGGTCCGAGGGCAAGCCCTTATCGTACTCCTCAATATAGGATTTAATCCCTCGCCATGAATTACTACTACGGTGACTAATGTATGTTTCAGATATTCTGTGAGTATCAAGTACCACCCAAATAGTTCTTGAGTATCGTACTCCCACTTCAAGTGATTTTGGACACACTACCTCCACCTAGTAATTCTGGAGATAAATACCCACACTGCGAGCAATGACCCCGATAATTCTTGAGTATCACACTCCCACTTTAAGTGATTTTGGACACACTGTCTCAAACCAGTAATTCTGGAGGCGAATACCCACACCACATTGTCATCGGTACCTCATCACACAAACACCCCACGAGCGTTATCTCGATTCCAGTAATTCTGGAGTAATATCCCACACCGCAAGCCTCAACCCCGGTAATTCTGGAGATACCTCCCACCGTGCTATCTAGGACCTCATACTCGTGTTTGCCCATACCTCATCACATCTTCCCTTAGTGTCTAACCCTATGTTTTAGTTTTGAAAATTATCACAACCTAGAGCTAGCTTACTCTACCGGACTTAAACCAATATAAGAGAAAGTCAGCCCACACTGGCTACTTCTCAAAGAGAGAGTAACCCACACTAGTTACTCCTCAGATTCTCATAATAAAACTGCCGGTCACTAGGGTCTTGCCTAGCCTCTATATTCCAACAACTATCTCATTCTAGTGATCAACAATAGGTTAATTATATTCAACCCCAACAATATTATTTCAATTTCTTAAAACGACAATTTTATTCAACCCTTGAAATATTCAACTAACATAATTCATTCATTAATTATTTCCAACTCGAATTTCCTCATAAATAATTTTTAATTAACCAAATCAAGATGATAACTTCTAAAGCCTTCTCAAAACTTATTTTCTTCAAATTAATTCGTTTTAAAAAATAATGCTTTTTACATTTTAAACAAAACTCATTTCTTCATTCAAAATTTTCCGAAATTCATTAGAACCATGCTCAAAATTATTTCTTTCGAATCCCAACTTCATATCACTTCTATTTAAAAATCAAACTTAATCATTTTCAATTAAATTTGCCTTCAATTTTGAAGCCCAACTCAATATATAAACAAAACATACCCCTTTATAATTCAAAATTTTATTTTAGAATAGTATATGAAATCTCCAAATTATTTTACTAACGTTTCATAAATTTTTATACATTCGCCCATTAAAGAGGTTACTCAAGGTTCTAAAAATTGTTTTTACAAAAATAAAAAAATAATTGGCCATACCCTGGATCAAACTAGGGTCAGCAAGGAGAAAGCCCAGCGCCCAACCATTGGGCCCATTGCGCCCAAGGTTCAAAGCCTCCAATACTATTTAAATACTCCAGATCAATTCATGTCATCTTTAAAATAAAATAAAAAATGCAACCCCAGAGAAAAACCCCACTCGAACCCATGCTGACAGAGAGACGACACAGTGCCC